>PVIY010038227.1:0-24059 GCA_004026745.1 Myrmecophaga tridactyla | reverse complement strand
ATGTTTAATAACTCAAACACTTTAACAGACTTAATTTTTATGACTTTAGTTTGAGTAAAAACCAGGATTGGAAGAATAAAGAAAAATGTTCACTGTATTTTTTTTATTATAAAAGGTATGATAATGATATGAGATGATAATTTGTTTCATTTGTAGTATTGATCATTTATTAATACAAATGCATAGGGACATTGCAATAGAGCACTTTGAATTTTGAATATCGTAGGATATTGTTCAGTTGAGGTTAATCATGAAGAAGAATATGAGAGTGCTTGGTTAATCATATTTTTTATTCCTTATTTTCTATGTCCCTGTCTTAGGCAATCACTGGTATGCTTTCTGTGTCTGTAATTTGTCTTCATTTTCTAAATTTTTTATCAGTAAAATCTTACCATATGCATTATTTCATCTGGAATTTAATTGAGAATAATTATTTTAAGAGTCATCTATGTCGTTGCACATATGCGCATTCCCTTTTACTGCTCAGCATTATTCCATCGCGTAGCTGTACTGCAGTTTGAGAATAACATTCATCTGTTGACTGGCATTGTTCTGTTCCCAGTGCTCTTTATTACAAATAAAACTGCTATAAACATTTGTGCATATGTTTTTGTATGAACAAATGCTATCTTCTTTCTTGGCTAAATGCCTAGAAGTAACTGGGTTATATAGTAAGTGCATGTTTAATTAAAAAAAAAAAACTGGGCGGGCCACGGTGGCTCAGCAGGCAGAGTTCTTGCCTGCCATGCCAGAGACCCGGGTTCGATTCCCGGTGCCTGCCCATGCAAAAAAAAAAGGAAAAAAAATAAAAGACCACACATTTTTCCAAAGTGGCTGTAGCATTTCAGCTTCCTATAGTGCGTGAAAATACCAGTTGCTCCATATTGTTTTCAACCTGTGGTGCTGTAAGGTTTTTAAATTAAAGCCATTCTAATATGTGTAGCATTATGCCACAGTCAATTTAATTTTAAATGCCCAAATAACTAATAATTTTGAGTATATTGCCAAGTACTTATTTACCCTTTGTATATCTTCTTTTGTAACGTGTGTTCTCAAACATTTTGCCTAATTTTAAAGTCTAGTGTTATTTGTTTATTACTTAGTTTTAACAGTTCTTTATATATACTGGATGCAATTCTTTTCCAGGTTTATTATGTGCTATATATTTTTTCCAGTCTGACTTATATTAAAAACATTTAACATGTTTTCTGAAATGAACTTAATTTTGATGAAGCCCAATTTCTCATTTTTTTTCGTTTTTGGGCAATATTTTTGGTGTCATATTTTAAAATCTTTCCTAACTTAAGATAACAAAGACTTTTTTCTTGTGCTTTCTCCCAGAAGTCCAATAATTTTAAGTGTCATGTTTAGGTATATAAGCCATGTTTAGTTCATTTTTTTCTATACACTGCAAGGTATATATTGAAGTTCATGCTTTTGCCTGTGAATATCCACCTGGTCTAGCATCTTTTTTTTAAAAGACAATCTTCTTCCACTAAACTGAATTTATAGCATAATTAAAAGTGTATCAATCATATTTGTATGGATCTGTTTCAGGACTTTCTATCATGTTCCACAGATACATTTTTCTATCTTTCTGCTAATATATACTGTGATAAATTTTCATTTTTAAAATGTAGTTTGTATGTTCTTAATATCATGTCCTAGATTCTATGTACTCAATTTAGTCAAGCTTGATTTATGTATTCTTTCTTAATAAATATTAGTTTTCTAGAAAAACATCTATTTCACCAAGATTTTCATCAAGATCTACTAAAAATCTTAAATTCTTACCTAACTTTGGCTATATTCACATTGTCCTACTTATTTAAAAAAAAAAATCTGCTTTACATATTTTAAGTTTCCTTGAGGAATAAATAGGAAATTATTTTTGTAAGGCCCATTGACCTTGGCCATAGTTATCTACTCCACAGTTTTTGGTTGTATCTATTTTTATCACTGGTCATATTTCATCCTCACTCATGTTTCAGTAACTTTTTTCTTATTATTATAATTGCTTAAATTAAGAGAATCATGTATTATTTGTGTTTTTATTCTTGTTAAATAGAATACTATTTTTAACTATGAATTTCACTTTAAGCTGAGTTTCAGCACCATCCAGGGATCCCCAGTTTTAAGATGCAAACAAGCACATCATTTATTCTCTGATTGTGAAGAAGCTACCTGGGTAAATATCCACTTTGTGCTTCAGTTTTGTCCTAGTTGCCACACCAAGTAGCAGATGTGGCTGTGCCAGGCTCTTTGATGGAGATCCTCTTGGCTCCACCAGTGAGAAAATTTGCATATTAGGGAAATGCGGGCATGTGGGAACTATTATCACCATTATGCTTTCAGTCTCTTTTGGATCTCTCAATATATGGGAAATAGATTATATCAATAATCCTTTAAAATGGATTATCTTCAATAATTTCTCCTTTTGGTTCCATGGTCCATTTAGGCACTGGCCCTTTCTCCTGGAATTAAGGAGATGATTGTCATGTCTAAATAAAATATGTTCCAAGTAATTTCCTTCTATGAAACATTGTTTGAATGAGATTTAGAATTACTATAGCAAATAGTATGTCTTTGCATGTGGCACATGGATGTCATTCTTCTTCATAACTCAGCATTATATACGATTTTCTGTTTTTATATAAGGTTGTCCTTTCAGTAAGTGTCATGAAACAGTTAAATATGGAAATGTGTTTACAGCTATCAACTCCTTCTAATTATTAGTGTTTTTTTAAAATAATAAACACAGATGTGAGGCAACGCTAGCTTCCTATATCATTCAAATCTTACAAAACTACTTAATATGCTGTCCATTTATTATTTCTTAGGTGAAATGTAGTTTCATGATGTAAAATCCTAAGAGTTCTTTGAGAAATTTTTCATAAATGAACTGGAGGGAATTTGCATAAATGAATACTGCAATGGAAACAATACAATATTTAGGCTTCCTTTCAAGAAATCTGATATATCACCTGATTATTTTACATCTTTCATGTAAATAATTAAAGTTTGTAGCTTGCATAATATAGGTTCATGATAACATTATCCATAGACACTTAATGTATTACATTCTCATAAGTGATATTTCCTTTTCATTGCATATTTTATATAATTGTTCCTAGTGATTTTTGTATAATTCCTTAAGAAATATAAGATTCAAGAGAAAACTGAAACTGAAAACAATAAAACAAAAAATAACCTCCTAAAAGTTTTGTATCAATTATCCCATTGCCATTAAATGTTTTCTGTGTCACTATTCAAACTACACATTTATTCTCAGAACTTCCTGCAAATCAACATGACCGAAAAAAAAGGGTTTGCATTGAACTAGTTTAAATGACCCTTTAAAAGATAAGCTATTTTATAAACAAGGAAGTATTTTTCCTCAAATTTTAAATGTCATCTGTAAACAAACCTTTAGATGCTTCATTTATATTTTAGAGTCAGCACACAAATATCCTTGGGTCATATAATTCACATTGAGCATTTATGAAAAAAGATATGTGATGGTGAAGTTTTTGTGTCAACTCAACTAAGCCATGGTGCCCACTTTTTAGTCAAGCACTAGCATAGCTAGCGCTGTCAGGATATTTTGCAGATGTGATTAAACACCTGCAATCTGTTGACTTTAAGCAATGGAAATCACCTTTGAATATGTGGGTAAGCCTTATCCAATCATTTGCAGCCTTGAGCACAATAAATGGGGTTTCGCAGAAAAGAAGAAAGTGTACCTCAAAACTCTATTCTCAATTCCTGACTGCATTTCCTGTCTGCTGACCTATCCATCCAGATTTTGAGATTGCTAACCCTCATAATTTCATGAGCTAATTTCTTACACTAAATATATGTATGTATGTATGTATGTATGTATGTATGCATGTACACAGAAATATCCTGTTGGTTATGGTTGTCTGAAGAAACCTAACTTACACAGTTTATTTTGGCACACATGCAAAACAAAACAAAAAGTTCCCCACAGAGTTAAACAGCGTTCAAGCTGGAGGGAAGGGAATATACAAATTTAAACGGAGAAGACAATTAGTTGAAATTGGAAATAATTAGGCTAACCTACACAGTTTCTCCTAGGGGGAATAAAAAAATCAAGGTAGAGGGGTATATGTTTATATTTTATCATATTTATTATTAATAATAATATCTTAATTTACCCCATAAAACAAGATCATAACTTAAAATATCAATTCTAACAAATAGGTCATTTTAGAAAAATCTCATCGTGAAACTCATAGAAAAGATTTTCAGAAGAAAATAAGGAAAAATAATGAAATTAAGTTGATTGCCACATTCAGAAATTCCCAGACAGAAAATAAACAAGATTTCATTGATTACAAATGGTTTAGTAAATGAATGAATGTATCTTATACATCTATCAATTCCTAAAATAAATGGCTTGGCTTCAAAACATTTCAGTTCTCCTTGAAAAAAAAGATATGGTGGTTGAGGAAAGGTGACTTGAAAAATAACTGGTGGAATATGAAATGAATAAATAATGATAAATATTGTCTAAATTTGGAAAAGGGAGAGAAGCCTCCTGGGTGAAATGATCTCCGTGGAGATAAGTCTTAAAATGAGAATGGAAGATCAGTTGCAATTTGAATTGACAGAAATAGAAAAATGATATTGTCCATAATTAGTATAATACAATTAACATTATAATTGTAGAAAATTTATAAAGAAACTAATTTGGTTTTAGAAGGGGGAAATGGAAAGGCAAAAGAAATAATGCTTTTAAGGTGGGCATACATTGTATAGACGCTTACATGTTAAACGCTGGAGTTTGGATTTTCTTTTGAAAATCATTGGTTCTTAAATTTTCTTGGGTCACAGGTACCTTCTAAGAATCTGATAAAAATTATAGTCTTTCAGTGGTGTTTTAGAGATGGCTTATCCTCGCTTGCAAGGGTCAATGCTTATATTTTCAGGAATTTTGTGTGCCAGTTGTTGTTACTAGCCTGAAATTTGCCCTGGTGAGAGTATTTAAGACATGGAAATTAGTAAATGAAAAAAAATATCAGTTTGCCTGCCTGATTGTCTTCTCTCTCCCTCTCCACCTCCAATCTCTTTCTCTCTTTTACTGTTGCAGCTCTCTCTCTCTCTGTCTCTCTGTGTGTGTGTGTGTGTTTTTAATGAATTAGAGGCTGGTGTTAGCTACTTACCAGCACACTACTGATTTTTTTCTTCTCTAAGTTTATTTTTGTGTACTTGAAATTTTGCATTCAAATTTATAGGTTTTTCACAGAACCTCTAAAACACTCCATGGATTCATTCTATGATTCTCAAGAATAAGATCAGACATCTAGTTGTTCAGGAGTCATTGAATTATTAAAATTAGAAATAAGATGAAAGAGTTTTAAAATAATAATACAGCATGACAATTATAAAAACTTTTGAGAACGGAGAAAAAGAATGTAGTATTATAAGTTAAAATATTATTATCATTAATTCACATTGAGCTATGTTTTTAAGCTACTGTTTTAAGTACTCATTATGTACCAAACATTTTAATAATTACTTTGTATACCATATTTTACTTATTCCACACAACAATCCAATATGGCAGGTACTTTTATCACACATTTCCAGAAACAGTAACTGGGCTTTAGAGCTATTAAATAACTTGTCCAAATTTATAGTCCATAGTTGGTGGAGCTGGGATTTGAATTAAGTTTAGTTGAATCAAAAATCCATGTTCTTAAGCAATAGGCCATCCAAGAATCAGGAAGGCTTTACACCTAACTGGCCAACACCAAGAAGTCAAGCCTGCTACTTAACAATAACAACATTGATATTACAAGCCAAACTTGACCAGGCAGGATACCAGTTTTACAGAGTAAGAAAATTATTTCAGGTTAAGATTCGCTGAGGTTGAAAATCACACATGGGGATTTTTGGGTTCAGGGAGTTCTCATAACCAGAGCCAGTTCAGGGCCTATTAAATTTATAAAGTATGATAAATGGTTTCCACTTTGCAAGGCAGAAAATGGATTAAATTCAATGGAGAGCAGAGTAATAGAACTGAGTTTAAGTCCAGAGTAAAGCCACCATATCCAACACAGGAAATGTCAAAGAAGTTTTTAAATTACTTTCACTTTTAGTAATCATAATAATTCCATACAGAAGACTTGGCAGCTAAACTGCAAACCATTGAAGTTCTTATTTATTTACATATACCTAACTCCTAAACAGCAATTGACACATAGAATTTGCTCAGCAGATGCTATTTAAATGAATTATTATTCCCACTTTATAGTTGAGAAATTGAGACTCTCCTGAACTCATTTAGCTGTATATGAAAGTAAACAGAGTTTAAACAAAGGAGTTCAGCCTCAAAGTTAGGATTTTATATGTCAGCTGGCTTACTTGAGTTTCTGATCTACCCAATATTCCCCAAAGATTCAAGACTGATGACCTATACTTCTCTCTATCTTGTTCGACTTCCATTCGTTCTTTTGTCAAATGGCAACAATTCAATAAATTAAACAAAGCAGATGGAGAGGCACATCAAGTCAGCAATACACAATCCACTAAAGTAATTAAGCAATTACTTGCAGGAACACATTCCTCCCCCAAATATAATAATGTGTAGCATTATCAACATTTTTCTTACAGAGGATTAAAAGCATCAAGAAAATTAAGCATCATTAAAAGGTTTGCCATTAAATTACACAGCAAATTATTAAATTTGAACACATTTTCAATTCATCAGCATGTTTCGTTCTTTTATTTGGTGAGGATCAATTTAGTGAAGGAGAAAATAGAACAAGGAGAGAGGGAAGATCGAGAACCAAAGAGACTGGCATAGTCTTACCATGCCTAAGGAGATTAGTGGCAAGTTTCCAGGCAGATGCTATAAAAACCTTACTTAGAGACCTTTCTCCATAAATTATCTAGAAACATAAACTAGAAGGGAAAAGGAAAAGTATGGCGAGACTCCTCTGTAAAGTCTGAGCTGATGCAAAAATTCCTTTTTAATATTCTCCAGTGCAGGTCAGCAGCTGAAGGCAATCCATACCTAACCCCCCCCCACACACACACGCACACACAAACAAACATACACACAGAGACACACACATGCATGCATGCACACACATGCTCAAACATATATTTGCATTACATGAAAAAGGACGGAAGAAGAAGGAATATGAAACATTGTTAGATACAGCAGCACAGCAGGGGTCAGAAAACTGTACCTTTCCTCTGTCAGATTTAAGGGACTTGAATCCTTCTACATCAAATCCCAGATGTAAACATGAACCTCACTTCTGCTTCACAAACACCAGTGTGATTTCAAAGCACAGCAGAGGATGATTAGTCATTCTACATATGTTTGTACAACGAAACTGATAAATTTGTAGCCTAGCACTGACTATGATCACCTCTAATACATATGCAGTGTTCCATTAGCATAAATTATAAGACAGTCCTTACTCTTTGCTCCAATGGGGGAAAAATAAGATGATCTATCAAAAAATATATTTTGGTCTTGGGACCTCATATGATACTAGGAAGGTGTGATAATTTCAGGAGATAGCTTCTTTGTGAGGAAGAAAGTCTATATGTGATCAACCATATTACTATTTTATTTAATAATATAGGAAGGTGCTTAGGAGAAGTCACACATGGCTATTCAATAAGATGGAGCCTCTTGGTAGAAGTCACTTGTTAATGAAAATTTCAATGAAACCCCGCTTAACCATGTTCCCATGGGTGTTCTTACCAGATACGTTGCTAAGAACAGATTTTTGGAATAATTCAGGGTGTGGAAAGGTGGAAAAGGAAAAAAACCTCTCTATTTAGAAACTGAATACATTGTTTAATAAATTTTTGGTAGAAAATAAAAAAAGGCAGATAGAGGAACATTTTTCCCTTTTAAGCATTATTTCTTAAACCACCTGTTTTAATAAAGCTTTTTGGTAGGTTAACAGGTGGAAAGTAGTTAATCCTATGGAGAGGGATTTCTAACAAGTGTATTTATCCAAAATGTACAAGTCCAATTTGAAAGGCAGTGCCTCAACCAATCATCCTAAATATTGGGTCACGGACTGATCACATTAGAACCACCATAGTACTCTATAGGAAAGTCCGCATTTTTGGTCCCTAATCCTCTTCAAGTGATTCAGAAACTTTAGAGTGGGCACCACACATTTCAGAGTGCAGGCCAGAAATCATTTATCTCCTTATGAACGCAATGCTTTCCAAACTCCAGGACATGTAGGTTGAGAAACTACTGTCCTGAGCTTTTAGTACAATAGCCCTAACTGAAGAGGGAGAGAAGAGAAAAGGTGAAAAGATGCTCCCAAAAGGCATGTAGGACCGCAAACATTATTTGTAAGGACCAAAGCTACCATGTGCTTTTATTTCAGAGTTTTGAAATCTTAACCCATATAATACAAAGAATAATCAGTATCACTGTGCTTCACTGAATCATGTTGATCATCATATGAAACTTCTCCCAACCTCCTTCCTATATTATTGATATTCAAAATAATATTAAGTTTAAGCATACATAGATTTCTTACAACAAGAAAGAATATGTAAAGCATGATGACAATCATCCATAGTCTTCCTTAGAGAGAATATGAAGGGCTCTTGGGCCTGGCAGGCCAGGGGATTGGAGCTTGACCTCTCACACTGAATTCTATGTTTGATACTAAGTTTTGCATGGAAGAAACACACACAAACTCCATTTTTTGGAAATCCAAAATGACTTGCCTTTTTAAGGGTTAAATGATATTTTTGCTTTACTAAATATCACTAAACCTGGGACTGCCTCCATCTAGTTGATAAATTCAAAATTATGATAGTTAATTGGATCAGAAAAGACATAAGTCAAAGGCCACCCAAAATTTCCTCTTTTTTTATCTAATCAAATATTAAGCCTGACCACTGAGAATAGTGTTTCAAATTCATTTATCACTTAGACATGTTGTAGTTCTTATTCATTTTCAGGGGTTAAAGGAAAAATCAATCAATATATGAGCTTTAGCATCCTAAAACCAAAATAATACACCTTGAAAATTAATTGGAAATAAATCTGGAAATTCTGTGAAGTACATTTGTTTTGGTCTTGGTCATTAATAAAAATGTTTTCACAAATCAAGATTGTGAAAAAAAAGTATTGAACACATTTTCTACTCACCTAAAAACATCTCCACATTTCAAGTAAATTAGATAAAGCTTTTAGATTGCTTCTAAAATAACATAGACTTCTTTAGTATCTTTTAGCTCAGACAAAATGAGGCCAGTACAGCTAACACAGCCAGAAGACAAAATAGCTGCTGTTAAGTATTGAAAGGAAAAACAGGAATTGAATCCAGAGGAAAGCCATTGTTTGAAGATGCTTTCAATATTAAAAGAAAGAGAGGTAGGGCAAAATGGTGGTATAGGAAGATGTGGAATTTAGTTCATCTTTTAGGTCAGGTAGCAAATAGCCAGGAACTGTCTGGAGCTGTTTGAGGTACGTCTGTGACCCTCACACATAGTACATCAGTCTGGAATGGATAGTAGGGCCAAGATCACAGCACAGAACTGTATGTAAAGTTCCAGTTGTGAGTTTTATTTGGTGTTGGCAGTGGAGGCTGGTGTCCTTCCCCCAGGGCACAGCAGGCTGTTTGGATTCACTTCTCCATGGGCAAAAGAAGCAGCTTTGAATTGGAGTAAGGAAGTGCTCAAGAAAGCTACAATTGTGGATTTAATAAGTTCATACTGCTGAATACAAGTTACTAGGATAGAAAACCTGGAGAAAGCATGAAAGGAACTCTATGATCTCTCCCAGCAAAGAGGAGGCAGGGCTGATGTAAAAAGAAATACAGAGGCTTTGAGTTGGCTGAGCTCAGAATATTGGGAAAAGGATATGACCCAAGAAAGGGGGCACATAGAGCCAGGTACCAACTTTAGCTCTTCATCTGTAAACTGAGGGACTGGGGAGCATCTCTGAAAAGGAATTTTCCCCTTTAATTTCCTTTGTTTTTGATTTTTTAAACATTTTTAGCAGTCCATAAAATAAAGCCACATGTGTTTTCAATTATCAACATTGCCCCAGGCAAGGATTGAATTAAGGGATGTCTGCGAGACAAAATAACTACTCAGGTGAAGGAAATAATTCCCTAAGGGCATATCCTCCCCATGAAAATTAAAGGCATGGCCCAGCAAAAGTGGTGGCACTCATTCAGAGAATTCAGACCCCACGGGTTGGAAAACAAACAGCTGAAGTCCATCTTCTACCTTAGCTCTGTATCAACTACACCATTGGCAGGGACAGTTTCTACTGAGAATTAAAGGCACTGCCCCATGTTATACTGAGGGTGAGCTGCAGGCTGACAAGTGCCACCTGATAAGCAGGAAAGGAAAAGCACAGAATCAAGAAGCTTCACAGGAAAGACTGGCACCCTGCTGGGTCTCACCCTCAGGGAAACCCGATACCAATTACTCCTTCCTCCTGAGACCTAGGACTGTCTTGTCTGGGAAAATTTGATTCACATCTATCATATCTGGGGAGACCCTCCTCAAAAAAATATCATATAGGCAGGACAAAACCAGAAAATCAAGAGCTGAAAAATTCTGATCAGTTCAACAGAAGTTTTTTTTTTTCCCCCAGCTATGCTTGAGATTTCGTATAAGTTGAACTGAATGTCAAAGAACAGATAAAGAACAAAGTGAACCAACCAGAAAACCCTAGGTAAAATAGAGAAAATGACCTACAGAAAAAGCTAATCAAGGAAATCACATGTCTAGATAGCAGCAAAAAATCATATCATACCAGGAAGAATGAAGAAATGGCCCAGTCAGAAGAACAAACTACCACTTCAAATGAGATACCGAAGTTGAAACAACTAATTAAAAATGTTCAAACAAGTCTTCCAAATCAAATCAATGAGTTGAAGGAAAATATGGCAAAAGAACTGAAGGATATAAAGAAGACACTAGATGACCATACAGAAGAATTAGACAGCTCATGAAAATAAATGACAGAATTGTGGAGAAGATAGGCACAATAGAAGAGATGAAAAACAATAGGAGACTTAGAACAAAAGATCTGAAGAGACAGAAGAAAAGATTAGTGAACTAGAAGATAGGACATCTGAAATCCTACCACAAAAGGAAATTAAAATAGGAAAAAGAATGGAAAAATATGAACAGGGTCTCAGGGAATTGAATGACAACTTGGTGTATATTTATGTATTTCTTATAGGTATCCCAGGAAGAGAAGAGAAGGGAAGAGAGACAGAGACAATAATATTGGTAATAGTCACTGAAAATTTCCCAACTCTTATGAAAGACATAAAATTAAACCCAAGAAGCTCAGCATCCCCCAAACAGAATATATATGAATAGACCTACTCCAAGACACTTAATAATCAGATTGTCAAATGTCGAAGAAAAAGAAAGGATTCTGAAAGCAGCAAGAGACAAGCAATCCATCACATACAAGATAAGCACTATAAGATTATATGCTGATTTTTCAGCAGAAACTATGGAAGCCAGGAGACGGTGGTATAATATACTTAAGATACTAAAAGAGAAAAACACCCATCCAAAATTCTATACCTGGCATAACTGTCCTTCAAAATGAAGGAGAGTTCAAAATACTTTCAGACAATCAAGCACTGAGATAGTTCATGTAAAACAGACCTGGTCTACAAGAAATAGTAAAGGGAGCACTAAAGGCTGATATGAAATTTAGTCTATGAAAGCCTAAAATCAGACTTTCCTTCCTCTATTTAAATTTTAACTCTTAAAGTAATTTTATTGAGAGTTGTACACAATTTATTCATCAGCCTTCCTAGGTATAGACCAATTAACAAAAACCAACCACAAAAATATGAGGAAAAATGACCTAGAGATATTCCAAAACATTATCATTAGACTAAAAATAGGCTGGGATAATGGGCAGCAGGTCCAGAGAATCAATGGGTATGAAAACACATCAAGAAGCCCAGGGCCTCATGGCTAGGAGGCAAGGCCAAAAGACTAGCAATTAAGTTCAAAGATCATAGTAAGCCTTGTAGGTATTTAAGAGACATTTGAGAAATGGATAGATTAAACTATCAGTAAATATGGCATAAAGAGAAAATACAAATAGACGTTCCAAGGAAGAAAATAAATAGTCACAATAAGAAAATTGTTAAATGTAAGCATGCATATACAGACTAACAAATCAACCTTGAAAACATTTTTACAAATGTAAAGAATTTCGATTAATATTATTTGGGGGGACACTTTTTAAGTAGAAAAGAATGGATAAGCTCTAGAACACCGTTGGTGGGGTTGGCTTTAAATAGAAGCTGGATTTATCTCAAATTATCTCAAATCCAGTGAGACAGACACTTGCCACCAAATAAATAAGTCAATCAATCAATAACTGTTATCAATAGAACTGGAGTAAACATAGAAAAATTAAGTGGATTGTGATGTAAGACTTCGTGATGGTTGACTTCACGGTGTCCAGGAAGATGGGAGGCTGGAGTGGCGTGAGTTCACTCCTGTTCTGTGAAACAAGATAGAAGATCCAGAGAAAATGCCCAGTACTGCAGTCCAGGGGTATGAGTAGTCTAGGAGGGTCTTTAGGCAGTTTTGGGGAGAGCCAGTGGGACGGGTGGCCGGGATCCCCACCGGGTGGGCTGTGGTGCACCGGGCGGGGGGAAGGGGGGTACAGGATGGGGACGTAATTGGATGGAATGGACCCTCCTTGTCTCCAGCCTGCATAGCTGCTGAGCTGGGGAAACCTCCCTACTTGGTTGCAGTGGGCAGCACCCGCAGGGAGGGGGGAGTCCAGTGATCAGCCAGGTGACCTACAGAACAATCCCTGGCAACCTAAAGAACTCAGTTGAGTTTTATGGCCATGAACTGCAAACTCAAGTATGTGAAGGCAGGATGGCTGGATTTCTCTAGGAAGTATTTTGCAAATTCAGAAAAGTGACCACTGCATAGTTTTGTCTGCTTCATGTAAGTGGGGTTAGAGCTCAGCCAGCACATGACAGCAGGGCCCAGTGAACACATTTAGAATCTAAGCTTGAAAATTTTAAATCCTGGCCCTTTCCTCTCACTTCAATACTGCTCCTGTCGTAACTCTTGATGACAATTCTTTTGATACCTTGACATCTTTCCCACTCTTCCAATTATCTTGTCCACCACCCTGTGTGAGCCACCATTTTTACAGTCACAGCCCAGAATCTATCATTATCAATGGCTGTAATCATTCAAAATATCATTTTACCTTTATTTTTTGCACCCTCAATTCTTTTAAAGAACTGTAGAATCATTCCATTGATCCTACCACAATCTTCATTAATAATTGACTCTGCTCTTTCTTACCCCTGTATCTGGATTGGCTGTAGACAAATGCACAGGGATGCTATCCATTCTTACTTAAATGAAGGGCATTTAAGGAGATCCCTATTGTTGCTCAGAAGTGAACCCATTATCTTTTTCCAACTACCCCCACACTGCCCTGCTCCTGTTTAAAAAATGCTTCAAAATAGCTAGTTATAGGGAGGGCCACAGTGGCTCAGCAGGCAGAATTCTTGCCTGCCATGCTGGAGACCCAGGTTCAATTTCCTGTGTCAGCCCATGCGAAAAAAAAAAATAAAATTAGCTAACTAAAGCTATTCAAATCTGTTCTTCCATTCTATCCTACACATATTCTAATTAGGTTTCGGTCAAACTATTACACAGAAACCATGCTTGACAAGATCAGCAAGTTGCAAATTATCATTTCTCAGTTTTACTTTTATTTTATTATATGGAAGGCAAAATAATTCCCCCACTCCAAAGTACTAATCCACAGAACCTGTGAAGATGTTGTTTTATATAGAAAAGGGGAATTGAGGTTGCTAATCAGGTGACTTAAGATAGAAAGACATGCTGGATTTCCCAGGTGGACCCAACTTAATCACAAGGGTCATTAAAAGTAGAGACAAGAGAAAAAAAAAAGTCAGTGTCAGAATGATATGATGTGAAAGACTCGACTGGCCACTGTTGGCTTTGAAAATGAGAGGGCAATTAATCAAGGAAAGCAGGCAATATCAAGATACTGGAAGAAAGAGAAACATTTTCTCCAGAATCAACATGGCCCTGCTGACATTTTGGCTTTAGCCCAATGAGACCTGTGTCAAGCTTCTGACCTCCCAAACTGTAAGATTTTAAAAAAATGTTTTGTAGTTGAGAGGCTACTCTGGAGGTCACTCTTATACAAGCTTCAGTTAGACATTGCTGCTATCATAAATTGCCAAACCCCAGTCAAAACTATTCCTGCTAATTCTAAAGAATTACTAGGGAATTATATAAGTTTCTACGAAGGTTCCATGCACTAGGGTAACTTTCAAGAAAACTTCAACCTCCAGATGTGTCCCTGGACCACATATGTTCTAAAATGCAGAGTGGTCAGACTTCCCAGTACACCAATTAGTTCCATCCCCGTATTTCTTATTTTCAACAACCGTGTACAACATGAAAAATTTACAATGGTCATGGTCCAAATACCTCTAAAGCATGAGAGAAAAACCAAAGGTGATGGTGGAGTTATGTTAGGTTTAACAAATGAGTATGAATGCTGAATCATTATACTGATATTTCTTTTAGCTTCCAGTACCTTAAAGCAGCTAGAAATAAAACCTAAAATTTTGGAATTGTAACCCATACCAAATTAGTTCTACAACTGATTGTTGTGATCTACTTTGAAATTTATTGTTTTTATGTATATGTTCTTTAAAGAGAAGGAATATAACAGAGATGATTGGATTTAACCTATGAGTATGACTGTTGAATCCTTATATTGATATTTAAGTTGGTCTCCAGTGTCTTGAAGCAGCTAGAAGAAAAATTGAAAAATCAGGGAACTGTAACCCATACCAAACTTTAAAATCTGTTCTATAACTACTTGTTAAAATGTACTTGGAAATTTATTGCTTTTTTGTACATATGTTATATTTCCGACAATAAAAAAATGTTAAAAAGGTGCTGTTTTAAGGTGCTACATTTAGAACATTTGTTATTGATATTATAGGAAGCAAATACACTTTCCTTTGTATACTATTCAACAGATTTCCAAGACACCATTCTCTCTCTTTTTTTTTTGTCTCCTTCTACCTTATTATCCACTTTAAACTTTCTTTTGCCTATGCCTTATCAGAAATCCAATGTCTAGATGTGAATTCTAGGGCTTTATTTCCCTACCTATAGGCACTACTTATTTAATTTTTTTTTTTTTTTTTGGCGTGGGCAGGCTCCAGGAATCAAACCTGGGTCACCAGCATGGCAGGCGAGAATTCTGCCACTGAGCCACCTTTATACTGCCTTGCATATTTAATTTTACCAATTCTTTTTACTTTCATGCCATCCACATGTTGATGATTTCACAAAATATCTTTCAAAGCAAAGCCTCTCTTCAGAATTCCAAAGTCATATATATGTAATATATATATACATATATATATATACACACACACACCAATCTCTTCAACATCTCTCCTTAAATGCCAACTATCATCGCGTATTCAACAATTCCAAGACATACCCATTTCCTCAAAATAAGCTGCCTTCCACACTTAAGCGACATATCTATCTCTCCAGTTGTACAGGCCAAAATCATTGCCGTTCTCCTTGACACTCCTTTTTAAACCCTAAGTTTAGTCCATGAGAAGCTCATCTTGACTCAACCTTCAAGTTTCGAAACAAGCTGCCTCCCACTTTCTTATTCCACATCTGACACACTGCTAATGCTCAGGCAAGTAAACATCCTTCTATTTTAGGGCAAGTCACTTGCTTTTCTATTTGTTTGAAATACATGCATTACCCTTTGTATCTTCAGGCTTTATTCCATCACTTGTTTCAAGTGTCCTCTCAAATGTACCATATCAGAAAAGCTTTCTCTAATCACCTAATTTAAAACTTCATTCCTATTTTCCAGGAACATTCTACCCCTATTACTCTGCTTCTCTGCTTGATTTCAACCATAATACTGATCACCTAATTTTATATTATATTTGATTTTCTCTGTTTGTCTTTTTCCACCAAAATATAAGTGCCATGAGAATAGCCCTTTATCTCATTCTGAATATTCCCTTTACCAAGAACATGACGAAGGAGAGTATAGGCACTTGATAACTATTTACCCTATCAATAGATAAACTATGCACTAGACTTAAGGAGAATGCTATGTCCACCTAGATATCCAGAGACCAAGTTTTCACTCTAGTCCACATATTATCAAAAAGTGTGTTGTTCAAATTGGTGTTGGTGATTACAGTTCTGATTTTAAGAGAAAACATCAGTAACAAATAACTTGTAAAATTGAGGGAAGCTGGAAAAGAAACTCGCTCCTTTTTGTTTTTTTCAGTCTGTGAACCAATAGCTATCTCTTAGAGAATGTAAGACATTTTTCTAATCTTTGGAAATTATCAGGTTTAAATGTGGCAAGTATAAAACTGGGGGAGAGAAGACTGAGTTATTATTTTATTAATCATGCAGGACAAAGGTAAAATGATTTATTCATGATACAAACCATTTGCTTTTGGGCCAAGAAGATCCTAGAATCATTAGTTTTCCTTCTTTCTCAGGCACCATTTCCTTGTCTGTCCTCTTTCTCTGGTTGCTTTTGAACCACATGTCTGAAAACATAGGATTTCCAGTAGCCATAAAGTATTACCGTTTTGAGGAGGGATGGGGGAAGTGGGCTACAGGACTGTGCCATAATTATTTGCATAGTGAGTTGTGCATGCATCTGAAATCTTTCTCTTGTTTTTGGAGGGGATGGGGTGGTATTCTTAGCAGCTGAATTTGCTTGCCCTTTAAAATACAGATAGTCCAATTGTAGTTCTTGGCAGCTGCTACTAAATAAATAATTTTCTTGGCTGTTTTCCCACGACATTTTTCAATTTTCTTTTAATAGGGACATTGTACACAACTCCATTTCAGGCCAAAACTATTAAAGTGGTAAAACAGTCTTTACTCTCCCCCTACTTCTTAGTTGTGTATATTAACTAACTATTCAAGTGACACAGACTGTCTTATGGCACACATTTTCCCCTCTTCCACCACCTTAGGACAATCATATGCTAATGTATGTAACCTATCAATATCTGCTCCTAGAAAAATATATGGCTTTAAGTAATTACAAAGTACAAATGACAGAATATCTAAACATGTATCTCTCTTGAGTGTAATTGTATTTGAATAGGAAATAGAGGCTTCAGCATAAAGGGCTGTAACTCTGAAATGCTTGTATATGGTCCTATTATAACTGGATTATTTCTAGTATTTCTGTGTGTGAGTATACAGAAATTGCTTACATGCCAATTGCTTACTGTGGTTCTGCTAATGCCAACATATTTGTATCTTTTCCATATGTGTTTTTATCCTTGTTCTTGAGAAATGGGCAGTTTCATCTTCTATTTGACAAATGGAATTCTCTTTAATTGCATGTTAAAAAGATAATACTAGGCCACTTCTTTCCATTTGAAAAAAGTAATACAAAATAGGATTTAAATATGAAAGAATCAGAGAACTATTTATTATAGAAAGTTCATTCACTCCCTAAAAAGTAGAGTTTAAGAGTATAGACTTGAGAGGCAAACTAATAATAATGTTGGTATGTTCATGCGCTGCATATTATAATGTCAATTTATGTATGCTGTTCAGTTTTTTATTAAATTCAGTGTTTTCCAAAGTATTTGAAAATAAAACTGTTTTCTCCAAGAATATCATTAATAATTTCCAATATTAGTATTTAGTCAAATACAGTTAAGAAAATATCATGGATTCCAAAATACCATGGGAAATACCATGGATTGCACATCTCATAGGTCCAATTTGGGATAGACGGTATGTTTATTAAATTAACTTTGGTCATTTTCTGGTTCTGTAATGCTGAAGTTGTTTTTCTAAGATGGACCAAAGATAACACCTTATGTGTTACTGTTACCTCTGCCAATCCAAGGAAAGATATCCATCTCTTGAATTAAATGTCAGAAAGGAGGAATATCTATGAGGAACAGCACAGCTGACCCTTCACTTGGGGTTCACTATGAAGGTGATGTCATGTTTGTCTTAGTTTGCCAGACTGTATGACACATACCACACAATGGATCGGCTTAAACAACAAGAATTGGTTTATAGTCTGAGAGACAGGAAGTCCCAAATCAAAGCCCCAGTAAGGCCATGTTTTTGTCCCAAGGTGGTAGTGTTTTGATGATGGCAGTCCTCCATCACCTGAAAATATCCCTGGTCACCTCCTGTGTGGTTTTATCTGACTTCTGGTATTTTTTGAGGTTTTCAGTAATAAAAATTAAAGCTCCACCATGATCCCACTTGGCCACTTAGTGGCCAAGATCTTAGAATATCCTAATCATGTATGAGTCCAATCCTTAGCTGATAACGCATCTTCAAAGGTTCCTATGTACAAATGGATTCACACCCATAGGAACATGTTTTAAAATTAAGAACATATCTATGGAATGGTGCTTAAATGAATCTACCAGTGTCTGAAACATGATTTTGAAAGCTACTCTCTCATATAGATATATATATATAAGGAGAAAATAGAATGAACATTTTCTACCGGTGTCATTAACTTATTTCTTTTATTTGTCTACATTCTTTGTTACATCAAGAAATAGGAGCACATATTGGGAAATGACTGACATTGTGATTATCCTTTACGTGTAGATTATGGAGAACTCAAAAATTGAAAAAAACAGGAAGTCCCTTTTATTCCATACAAAAAAAAAAGAAAACAGATATTTTGGAAAAAGTTCCTCATCAAAATCATTGAAGAAACATTTTTAAATGTATATTCAATGTCATACATAAAAAGGGAAATACATAAGGGGGAAAGTGACAATTGAAAACAAGGGTACATAGTTTAAACTGAAACCGCAGAAACTTAAGCTCAGAGTCTTACTTGTTACAGTCACAACTAGAAGAACAGAAACAAGTGAGGCCCCAACAATGTGTTAGGGGCATTTGCGATATCCTCCCATCTAGGGTGAAATAAAAAAGAACAATCCCCTTGCCAGCAAAAGGAAATAACAAAGAAAAATACTGGAAGGCAAAACAAAGCTCCTTTAATTTCTTCCCACATAAGTGTGGGGATCAAATTTAATTTACCATTGCGACTTCAGAGACTTCAAGACAGGATATTGAATTCTTAATTTTCCTATAGCTCATAAGTATTTTTTTCCTTCAAAGTAAGTCCTCTGTCAGATAAATGTATCAAAAATATATTTTCCACTGTGTTGTTTTCATTTTCAGACTCTGTAGGATGCATTATTTTGATGGAAAGGATGTTAATTTTAATGCAGCCCACTTTATCAGTCTTTTCCTTTATAGTTGATGTATTTTGGATTCAATTTAAGAAACCCTGCTTACACAAAATTTATGAAAATATTTTTGTTTCCTTTCAGAAGTTTAATTATATTGCCTTTTACATTAAAGTTTAATTTCATATGCAATTGACTTTGTTCAGTGAAAGTTGTTGAAACCAGAATGATTATTTTCCTAAACTATATCCAATTGACCTAGTAAAGCAGGATAGAATAGTACAACTGCAAGTGCCTGGTTTTCTATCCAGCTTTTGAAGAGTTTCTTATCTAGCACCAAAGGAATTAATGCAAACTGCAACCCCCTAAAGGAAGAATTTCTCCTAAAGCCTCCAATCCTCCCCAAAACCATAGAAACCTCCTAAAACCATAAAGCTTGTAAAATTATGGGCTCAAAGTGGGCTCTTAGTTAATAACAGTGTAGTCACATGATAATGTAACATTATAAAGATTGTTAAACATCTGTCCAAAGACAAATTTTAGGTATATGATGGCAGGTCACAAGCATATGTAGTTATCGCCTCCTGAAACAATATAAACCATCTAAGCACCTAATTAATAAAAATATTTAAGCCCCTGGTGTTACAGGTCGCTATGGAAACCTGTAACCAACAAACCTTCCTATAAAACTAACTAACCCACTCCACTCGGTGTGTATTTCTCCCTTGAACATGAATGCATTAGTCTCTTTAAGGTCCCTTTCTCTCTTTAATAAACTTTACTACTTATTCCTATCAGCCTTCTTGTTGCTAAATCTTTTAGCAATGAGATCCCCAGACCTGGAACAGGACTGATTAGCACTATTGCCAGGAGGGCACTGGTTAACATTAGGATTATTTCCTCCCCACTGCTTTGAAGTGTCAAGTCTATCAATCAACTGAAAATAAATATTCGTTTATATTTGTATTCTAATTTATTTCATTATTGTGTGTATTTAAATACCACATTGTAATACTATATTTAAAAAATAATAGTATTGGGAAATAGACACATCTACCATAATAGTTGGAGACTTGAATTCCCCACTCTCATCAATGGACAGAACTTCTAGACAGAGGATCAATAAAGAAATAGAGAATTTGAATAATACAATAAATGAGCTAAATTTAACAGACATTTATAGAACATTACACCCCACAACAGCAGGATACACCTTTTTCTCAAGTGTGCATGGATCATTCTCAAAGATAGACCATATGCTGGGTCACAAAGCAAGTCTCAATAAATTGAAAAAGATTGAAATCATACAAAATACTTTCTTAGATCATAAAGGAATGAAGTTTGAAATCAATAATAAGTAGAGTGCCAGAAAATTCACAAATATGTGGAGGCTCAACGACACACTCTTAAATAACCAGTGGGTCAAGGAAGAAATTACAAGAGAAATCAGTAAGTATCTCGAGGCAAATGAAAATGAAAACACAACATAACAAGAGGTATGGGACACAGCAAAGGCAGTGCTAAGTAGGAAATTTATTGCCCTAAATGCCTATATCAAAAAAGAAGAAAGGGCAAAAATCGAGGAATTAACTGTCCACTTGGAAGAAGTAGAGAAAGAACAGCAAACTAACCCCAAAGCAAGCAACAGGAAAGAAATAACAAAGATTAGAGCAGAAATAAATGAAATTGAGAACATGAAAACAATTGAGAAAATCAATAAAACCAGAAGCTGGTTTTATGAGAAAATCAATAAGATTGGTGGACCCTTAGCAAGATTAACAAAAAGAAGAAGAGAGAGGACACAAATAAATAAGATCAGAAATGGAAGAGGAGACATAACCACTGACCCCACAGAAATAAAGGAAGTAATGACAGGATACTATGAACAACTTTATACTAATAAATACAACAATGTAGATGAAATGGACAACTTCCTAGAAAGACATGAACAACAAACTTTGACCTGAGAAGAAATAGATGACCTCAACAAACCAATCACAAGTAAAGAAACTGAATAAGTCATTAAGAAGCTCCCCACAAAGAAAAGTCCAGGACCAGATGGCTTCACATGTGAATTCTACCAAACATTCCAGAAAGAATTAGTACCAATCCTGCTCAAACTCTTCCAAAAAATTGAAAAGGAGGGAAAGCTACCTAACTCATTCAACGAAGCCAACATCACCTTCATACCAAAGCCAGAGAAAGATATTACAAAAAAAGAAAACTACAGACCAATCTCTCTAATGAATAAAGAAGCAAAAATCCTCAACAAAATTCTAGCAAATCGAATCCAGCAACACATTAAAAGAATTATACATCATGACCAAGTAGGATTCATCCCAGGTATGCAAGGATGGTTCAACCTAAGAAAATCAATTCATGTAATACACCATATCAACAAATCAAAGCAGAAAAACCACATGATCATCTCGATTGATGCCGAAATTGTATTTGACAAAATTCAACATCCTTTCCTGTTGAACACACTTCAAAGGATAAGAATAGAAGGGAACTTCCTTAAAATGAAAAAGGGAATATATGAAAAACTCACAGCTAATATCATCCTCAATGGGAGAAAAACTGAAAACTTTCCCCCTAAGATCAGGAACAAAACAAGGATGTCCACTATCACCACTTTTATTCAACATCATGTTTGGAAGTTCTAGCCAGAGCAATTAGACAAGAAAAAGAAAAACAAGGCATCAAAATTGGAAAGGAAGAAGTAAAACTCTCACTGTTTGCAGATGATATGATACTATATGTCGAAAAAACCCCAAAATCCACAGCAAAGCTACTAGAGCTAATAAATGAGTACAGCAAAGTGGCAGGTTACAAAATCAACACTCAAAAATCTATACTGTTTCTATACACTAGTAATGAACAATCTGAGGGTGAATCAAGAAACAAATTCCATTTACAATTGCAACCAAAAGAATACAATATTTAGGAATAAATTTAACTAAAGAAACAAAGGACCTATACAAAGAGAACTATAAGAAACTGTTAAAAGAAATCACAGAAGACCTAAATAGATGGAAGGGCATACTGTGTTCATGGATTGGAAGACTAAATATAGTTAAGATGTCAATTCTACCTAAATTGATTTACAGATTCAATGCAATACCAATCAAATTCCCAACAACTTACTTTTCAGAAATAGAAAAACCAATAACCAAATTTATCTGAAAGGGCAGGGTGCTCCAAATAGCTAAAAGTATCCTGAAAAAAAATGAAGTTGGAGGTCTCATGCTATCTAACTTTAAGGCATATTATGAAGCTACAGTGATCAAAACAGCATGGTACTGGTATAAAGATAGATATATTGACCAATCGAATTGAATAGAGTGTTCAGATATAGACCCTCCCATCTATGGACAATTGATCTTTGATAAGGCAGTCAAGCCAACTCACCTGGAACAGAACAGTCTCTTCAATAAATGGTGCTTAGAGAACTGGATATCCATATGCAAAAGAATGAAAGAGGACCCATATCTCACACCCTATACAAAAGTTAACTCAAAATGGATCAAAGACCTAAACATTAGGTTTAAGACCATAAAACTGTTAGAATAAAATGTAGGGAAATATCTTATAAATCTTATACTTGGAGGCGGTTTTATAGACCTTACACCCAAAGCAAGAGCACTAAAGAAAGAAGGAAAGAAATGGGAACTCCTCAAAATTAAATACTTCTGTGCATCAAAGAACTTATCAAGAAAGTAAAAAGACAGCCTACACAATGGGAGACAATATTTGGAAATGACATATCAGATAAAGGTCTAGTATCCAGAATTTATAAAAAGATTGCTCAACTCAACAACAAAAAGACAGCCAATCCAATTACAAAATGGGAAAAAGACTTGAACAGACACTTCTCAGAAGAGGAAATACAAATGGCCAAAAGGCACATGAAGAGATGCTCAACTTCCCCGGACATTAGAGAAATGCAAATCAAAACCACAATGAGATATCATCTCACACCCACCAGAACGGCCATTATCAATAAAACAGAAAATGACAAGTGCTGAAGAGGATGTGGAGAAAGAGGCATACTTATCCACTGTTGGTGGGAATGTCAAATGGTGCAACCACTGTGGAAGGCAGTTTGGCGGTTCCTCAAAAAGCTGAATATAGAATTGCCATATGACCCAGCTATACCACTGCTAGGTATGTACTCAAAGAACATAAGGGCAAGGACCCAAATGGACATTTGCACACCAATGTTTATAGCAACATTATTTACAATTGCAAAGAGATGGAAACAGCCAAAATGTCCATCAACAGACAAATGGCTAAACAAACTGTGGTATATACATATGATGGAATATTATGCAGCTGTAAGACAGAATAAAGTTATGAAGTATGTAACAACATGGATGGACCTTGAGGACATTGTGCTGAGTGAGATTAGCCAAAAACAAAAGGACAAATACTGTATGGTCTCACTGATATGAACTGACATTAGTGAATAAACTTGGAATATTTCGCTGGTAACAGAGACCATCAGGACATAGAAATAAGGTAAGATATTGGGTAATTGGAGCTGAAGGGATACAGATTGTGCAACAGGACTGAATATAAGAACTCAGAAATTGACAGCACAACACTACCTAACTGTAACACAATTATGTTAAAACACTGAATGAAGCTGCATGTGAGAATGATAGAGGGAGGAGGGCTGGAGGCATAAATGAAATCAGAAAGAAAGACAGATGATAAAAATTGAGATGGTATAATCTAGGAATGCCTAGAGTGTATAATGATAGTGACTAA
>PVIY010038226.1:0-24065 GCA_004026745.1 Myrmecophaga tridactyla | reverse complement strand
TCCAGGAAACTCTAGGATCTTATCAAGTATAGTTTCTGGGACAACACAAGTCTTACCAGACCAAAAACCCTAGTCTTTACAAATTGGATTCCTTTGCAGCCCATACTCTGGAAGTAAGATGAGCTAACAAGCTATTTGCTGAGGTTTTGAATAATTGAAAACAATTAGAGGTTCATGCAATATCAGTGTAGTGAAACTAGACAACTTTATTTCGGCATGGCAGCTTATAGGTAGTGGCCATTATTCTATGACATGCTGTACATCTATGTAGGTATCCTGGTGCCAACACTTGGAAAGTCCATTTCTGACATTAGCAGGTGATGTTTAAATGGAGCTTGGTTCTCCAGAGCTATATAAATACTAATCAAGACATTATCAGGATATATAAATGTTACATCCCTGTGCTTCACCTTTTTGTTCAATTAATGGGGCAATAAGGGGAGCAGCAACATTCAGAGGTGGTATTAATTTGCTTAGTTCTAATAGTTAGCTGCAATTTTCCGTGATCAGATTGGTTTTCACACTGGCCAAAATATGCTACTAGAAGGGAAGGCAGGTCTTAATACTTTACCCAATATAGTGCTTGGATGGTCTCACTAATCTATACATGTCCACTGGGTCATTTATATTGTTTATATTAGGTACAAAATGGTAGCCAGGATCAAAGTTCATGTTGAATGAATATTATCTCTCATGACTGTGGTAATAAGCCAGACTTGCAGATGACATCCCCAGCTGAATTTGGAAGTGTGAGCCTGGAAAGAACATCCATATCTAAAATGTGTTCTGGAATTAGATGATTTAAAATTCATATCATTTTGGTAGTAGTCATCCAATTACTATTTCTAAGGAAACTTTTCTGACTTATAGTGCACCTCCCCCTTATATCCATCCGTGACCTTCACAGGTCCTTCAAAAACATAATTTCCTATGTAAGTGAACATCATGCACCAATATCCACACGATATTGTATTTATTGTTAGGAAACTAATGAATGCATAATTTTCCATGAGGCCTCCATTCACCTGTGATTTACCACATCATTGAGCAACCTTGGCCTCTGCTTTTGTCATGTGGCTTTGGAGGCACCCATGTTGAGATTCTGTGCTTTTGGATAACTATGATGCATGGTAAACATTTTATATAATATATGCATATATACATCTGAAACTATTCATTTAGCATAAAAAGAAAAAATCTGTTCTGAGTTTCAATCTTGGGTATATCATCGCACTTCTTATACATTGTTGGTGACATGTTGTGAAGCAAGAAGACAGAACCCCAGGCAAAGTCAGGAAACTACTTCCCAAAACCTACTCCTTGGGTTGGTCTCTGCTTACCACCCGGTGGTTCCCAGTGCCCCCTGCAGCCAAGCCCCTCTTGTGCTCCTCGCATCCTTGTTTCCCAGCCTACTCAGCTTTAAATATACTTCATTCTTGGAGGTGTAAATGGTGATGCCAAATGGGGACTGAAGAGCTGATGTGTTTCCATCATAAGTTATCCAGATGACATACTCCAAAAAATTCCCTAGAGACTGAAAGTTTCAGCCTATACCTCAGCTTGTTAAAGAGGATCCAGAGAAAGTGCAGGCGAGTTACAGGGTCTGGGAGGTCCTGACTCCTCCAGCTCTTGTTGGGATGAGACATCTGAGGATTAGGAAAAACACAGTGAGCCATATGCTGAGATGAAGCATCCCATTATCTTCATATTTGAATCCCTGAAATACTAATCTGGTAGCTGCCACTAGAACAAGGAAGAAACACCACGACTTCATGTTCTTGTGAATGATGCCCATGATGCTCAGGAAATATTAACCAGACTGAGGTGCAACCTGAATTTAAGTAAGCGTCTACCATGTTTTCATGTGTGTGCCCATTTGGTGATTTGCACTTGGGAGGTAAGTCTGCATGTGAAATGAAAGGGAACTAGGGGAGTTCCTTGTCTTAGAGGCACGCTGGGATGGCAATGTTGGCTGAATCCTGGAAGAACACAATCTTCTCTCTGGTTGTCCCTCACCATTCCCTCATTCATTTACTTTCAAGCAGGATATGATTAAATTAGCTGGTTAGGGTGCCAGATGTGGCCAAGGATGGAGTCTGGCTATGGGTTTATGGTCATTGGGCCACTACTTTCCAGTATTACATAGTTTACATACACATGTAAAATCATGGGGAAAATGGTCTGGCAGTTTCTGTTTGTTTTGCAATGCCTGTGGAGCATGAGCACTTTGAATTACCATGTTATAATTTTATTTATGTGACTATGCTGTAGTCACATTAAGTGTGATTTCATAGTGAGCTGTCATAACTGTTAACTATTATCATCATAGTTGTTCATTTTATTTCCTCCACTAAAAAGGAACTCATGTGAGCCCTCATTTCTGACCTCTATGATTGTTTGAGAAGAAACTGAGCCCTCCTGACCCTGAGAGATCACACTTGTGTGAATTGGGCTAGTCAACCACCATCAACCTCAGTGCCTTCACCAACTGATTGATTTAGATCTCCTAGCTTCAAAAAGTCCTTCCAATTTATCATAACATGAACTGGCCTTGAATGTAGCATAAAGCAAGATGGGTATTCAATAGTATTGGTGATTTAATTAAAATTTAAGAGATGCAGGACAGATATCACTAGTCAGGTAAGAATTTTTACAGGGAATATTGAGGGCTAGAGAGAAATTGAATTCTCAAATTTAAGAACAGAATTTTGGAATTAGGCTGAATTTCGTGAGCCAGGTAATTAGTCTTCCTTTATGCAAGGAAGGCTGTGAGTAAAGATGATGAGATAGGAGGTATGTATAAGAGGAGCATAGTTGCATGGGGTAAGCCAGGTACCTACATTAGATTTGATGGAGATGTAGGATAAATAATTTGTTGTTGCAGTGAGTAGCATGAGGCTAGGAGCTCTACCAGTTCCTTCTGTAGCTTTGGGCAAGAGAGCATAATTTCCTTTGAGGAATTAGAACACAATTTGACTAATGTCTTAAAGGATAAGTGAAATTCTTAATCATGGAAGTCATTTCAGAATTACAAATAAATCTTTTTCCATGGGAAAGAATATCGAATATAGTCCTGGCTCTGGGTACACAGAACTGGTCAATGAAGTCACAAAGGACAGACATAAAACTGTACTGAAGGGTGGAACACCATAGCTCAGGAGGCAGATTTCTTGCCTGCCATGCCAGAGACCTGGGCTTGATTCTCGGTGCCTGCCCATGCAAAAAAAATAAAAAATAAAAAAACAAATTGTAATGCTCCTGAGTCCTGCAACTAAGAGAGGACAAGGATTTCCTGCTTCCTCCATTTTCCACTGAAGATGTAGGGTAGAACTCTTGGTGATTGAGGGTGTTATTTTTACAAGGACTTTTTCAGAATAATAATTTATGTAAAGAAGACATGGGTTATACAGGAACTCACACAAGAATTGATGGGACTTTCTGATAGATATTTTGTTGCTGCTTTGAGGAATGAAAAGGAACTGAATTCTTTCAGTTCCTTCTATATCTTTGGTTTGAAGAAAACAATTTCATTGGAGGAAATGGAGACTCTAAGTCATGAAAGATGTATTAAGTTTCTTAATCATGAAAGTTATTTACAGAATTACAAATAAAAACAAGTTATTTACTACTCTTGGAATGATGGAAGGCAATGTAGTACTTTACTGGCTTGAGGAGGTGAGAGCAAATAGCACGGTCAGAGGATGCAGGACTGGAATGATGGGAAAATATATAATTGATAGAAGTATGTCTTTTTCCTTATTGCATAACCCACAGGCATGGACTGCAACAAGTATTTGAGAACCAGTAATTTATTTGTGATTGAACCAAGGAGTTACTGGAAAAGGGTGTGAAAATGGATAGGCCACTGGAAGAAGTTAGTTCACCATGTGAAAATATACACATTGACATGTAGAAAATTCCTGAAATCAACTTATTATGGGAATCAAGATTTTCAATCTGCATCAAACACTGGGCATTAGGATTAGGGAACTGACAAATTCAACTCAATGTAAGTCTTTCATTGATTTTATCTTTGAAATCAATAACTCTTATTCTCTTCTTGCTGCTGCAGTACATATGCTAACTTCAGAATGACTCAAGCAAGATTAGCATGGCTCCTGTGAAAGAAAAACATGTACATTCATGAACCCATCTATATGTTTAGACAATCAAAATCATAAATTCAGATGAACAGATAAAATATAGAAAAAATAAGAACAGTGTCTCCGAGATTTGACAGATAGCATGAACAACACATAAGTACATCTTAAAGGTGTCCCAGAAGGAAAAAGAGAAGAGAAAAGGAAAAGGGCAGAGAAAATATCTGAGTAAATAATAGCTGAAGATTCACAGCTTTTATGAAAGACATAAAAATAGATACCCAAGAAGTACAACGTACTCCAGGCAGAATAAATCTTAACAGACCTATACTGACACACAAATTAATCCAAAAATGTAGAAAAATCACAAAAGATCAATTATATTCCTTGCTGTAATAAAGAAAAACAGAGAGAGAAAAATGATATGGCATATAAAAGCAAAAGCACAAAATAGTTACCGTAAATACTGCATTTACAACAATAATGCTGGTTGTTAATGTGGTAACCTCCAAAATCAAATCACAGATTGGTAGAATGGACAAAAAACTATGCTTCAACTTAACATTTTTTAGGCCCCCAAACACAAAAATGTTGAAAGTGAAAGGATGCATGAATATATCCTACGCAAATAGTAACAAAAAAGAGTTGGGGGAATTATATTAATATAGGACAAAATAGACTATAAATCAAAATCGGTAATATGAAAAGAAAGGGCACACTATATATTAATCAAAGGGACAATCTAGCAAAAGAATAACAACCATAAATATTTATACAAGTAGTGAGAGTGCCCCAAAGTACATGAAGCAAACATAAGGAAAGTTCAAGGGAGAAATAAACACCACTACAATAAAATTTCAGTAGACCACCCTCATGAATAGAACATGTAGACAGATGAGTAAGGAAACAGATAACTTGAATACTATGATAAGCAAACTAGAACTAAAATAAAACAATCCGTCCACTTGGCATAAGCTTAAAAGTATTGAAAGCAGGAACTCCAACTCCAACAAGTATTTGAACACCAATATTTGTAGCAGCATTTTTCACAGTTGCCAAAAGATGGAAGTAAACCAGGTGCCTATCAATGAATAAAGGCATTTTTAAATGTGATATATAAATGCAACAGAATATTATTCATTTGTGAAAAAGAGGGAGCTCCTAATACATGTGGCATGGATCAATCATGAAGAATTGATTGAAATAAGTCATATACAAAAGGACAAATATTGTATAATCTCACTGATAGGAAATAATCAGAATAAGAAAACTAGAGTCAAAATCTAGAATATAGGTAACCAAGAGTTAAGTTTTAGTCGAAAATTTAGAGTAATATTAATTTGTACAGAATTTCTGCTTAGGTTGATAATAAGGTTTTGGAAATGGATTGCTGTGATCATGATACAATATTGTGAGTACAATTCAAAGCACTGAAGTATAAATATGACAGTGAAGAACAGGGGAAGTTATAGGTAATATATATGTTACTGGAATGAAAATTAAATGATAAAATGTTGGGCTGAATAACCTAGTGAACCCAATTTTAAATTAAATAATATAGTTAATAGTACAAGAATAAAAGTGTTTTTCTCATGAATTAAAACAATTGTAACACACTAATAGAAAGTCATAATAGTAGAGTGGTATGGTGGAAAAGTAGATCAGCCTAAACTATGGACTATAGTTCACAGTACAATTTTAGTATTCTTTCCTCAGCTAGAAGGAATGTACCAAATAATACAAAGTATCAACTATAGGTGGGTTTATGGGAATTGTATATTTTACAAGATTTTTTGTAAACCTACAAATTATCTAATTAAAACACTAAAAACAACTAAACAAGAAATTATACTGAAATATAGAGAATTCAAAAAAATCATGGTATAAATCAATTTACATTTTTGGAGGACAATTTATAAACAAGGAGTCAACATTTCTTTTTCCTGAACTTATGGCAGACATTTCACTACTGCAATGCAAGATCAACTGAGTCTCATCTGAGTTGGGGTCACTTATATATCACAGTCTTATAATTCTTAGACATTTAAAATTTAAAACAAATTGTGGAAATTAAAACTTACAGTCTCCCTAAATCATATTTATAATATTTTACATGCTGATAGCTCAGAAAAAGTTTAAGGTGTCTGCTGTTTCATTTATTGCAACTTGAAAATACATATCTACAAGCTTATTCATTTTAGAATTGTTTGCAATTTGCATAATATTGGAAAAACTTGAATACCTGTACAATGAGGAATAGGTTAATGGATGATAGGTTATACACATAATGGAGTACATGAAACTTTAAGAAAGGAACTATTTTTTATGAAAAACTATAAAATTTACCTAGTACATTGTTAACATAAAAGGCACAATCCATCCAAGTGTCTGTAATACGCTTTATAGAAGGAAGACAAGAATGGAAAACAAAATATGAGCATAGTCTTATTTATGGAGAAAAATAAATAAAAATAATACCCCAAAAGGACTGAGATGCATTACTGACAGGGAGTTAAGGTTAGGGAGAGAGAGCGGGAGAGTAGGAATGGAGCAGTGCAGGTGAGGAGGGAATGACACTGTTTGGAGGACAGTTATGGCAATGAAACCAAGTTGTGTGACAATGGCCAACATATCCTAAATATAGATTATAAAGTAAAATCTATCAGGATGAGACAGAAAATCCAAACGGAATACAAAATATAACTAATATTTTATCTAACTTTATTAAAAATGAATAATGTAGATGCAAATAACAAAATAACCCTCGAAGGCAGTAATTTTATAATATACTCCATGGGTTGCATACAGACGGAGGGACACAAGCATTGTTCTCTAGATAAAAACTTTGTTTTTCACAGAAGTATGGGTTTTGAAATCTGAAATCACTCTGCATAAAATAGAACTGAACAAATAAGTAAATATATTGTGAATGATGGAATACAGATATCTCTCTGTCAGACAAAAAATTAAAATAAAAATATTACTATGGAAAAGAGTAAAGTTAGAATAAACACTGATGTGTGGAACAGCATCTATATCATATAATACAATGTTTTAAAATATATACATATGGATCAAGGAATAAATGTAGGTTTGTGTGCATGTATTAACAAATATACATATATTTTTCAGCTGTGAATATTAATGGCACTATGATGAATCATTTCCTTGTAGCAATACCAAACCTGGAAAACAGATTTTTCAATTTTAAAAAAGAGAGGTGTTTTTATCCTTGGAAAAAGATATGGGAAGATATACATATATGGAATGCCCTGAGGTGTAAGGGAAGTAAAGAAGTGGTGTTCATTGACAGAAATATGTAAAAGGATATGGAAACCAACTAGAGAAGATTTCAATGGACAGAAATAGAATAATTTAAACAATAAATAAAGATGATAATGTTGGATTATAACCCATAACATAAATCCACGAGTCCATACTGATGTGACTGAATAATTTAATAAATCCCCTCCAGAAACTGTTAACCCTCTTGACATCTTGATTTATGACTTTCTGGCCTCCAGAGCTGTGAGAGAATAAATTTCCATGTTTTACATGCTCTCAATTTTGTGGTAGGTTTTATTAAATTCTAAGAAATTGTTACAGAGGAAAATGGAAAAATCACCCCTGGGTCAAGATCACAGTTATAATAGCTAGTGCTAACAATCTCAATGGGAGCTAAATTTAGGAGCCAAAAGAATGATTAGTGTTCCAGTTTGAAGCTTTATGCACCCCAGAAAAGCCATGTCTTTTTCCTAACCCAACTTTCTGGACAGAGATCTGTTGCTTAAGGTGGAGTTTGGTTAGATTACTTCCATGGAGATACACCACACTCTTTGTGAGTGTGGGCATTTGATTAGGTGGAGATCTGATTCCATGCATGCAAGGTGGGTCTTGATTAGTTTATTAGAATACTTTACAAGGAGAAACATTTTAGAAAATGCTTCAGCACCAATATGAGACCAAAATGTTTAGAGATGCAGAAAGCAAATGTCCCCAGGCAAACTGGTTGAACCCAGAAGCTAAAGGACAAGTAGATGCCAGCCACCTGTCTCCAAGCTAACAGAATAGGTTTGGGACCCACTGGCCTTTTTTTCAGTCAAGGTATCATTTTTGGATGCCATAGTTTGGATATTTTTATGTCCTTAGAACTGTAACCTTCTAACATAATAAATTCTGTTTTTAAAAGCTGTTCTATTTCTGGTACATTACATTCAGACAGCTTAATAAACCAAAAAATGAGGAATAGGGTGTTTGCATTATCACAGAGAAACTCCCTGCATGATATCTATTCCTCACAAAGTAATACTCATTGTCTTACAGTAGGGAAACATGAGAGGCACCATATTAATCAATTAATCAAAATAAACAACAGGAGTTTTAACATATCAATGTTAGGCTTCTTTTCACATGATGCAATAAGAAAGGTACATATCACCTTTGTAGGAATTTAGCCAATAATAGAATACCTCAATTTAATCATTGGAAAACATAGGTAAACAAAAAGACATTCCATTCAAAATATCCGACCAGTTCTCTTCATAAGTGTTAAAGATATAAAAAACAATAATAAAAAAAGACTGAAAAACCCTTACATTGGAACAAATTGAGGAAACATGACACGTAAACGCAACACCAGACCCTGGACTGGACACATGGCAAAGAATATTAGTGTAAAATCTCAAGAAATTCATATCAGATTCATAGATCAGTTGATCATAGCATATCAATGTTAAATTTCTGATTTTGATGTGTACTACCATTACATAAACTCTTAATATGAATAAATAATATGTAGGAACTCTACTCTTTTGGCACATTTCTGTAAATCTGAAATTAGGTCAAAATAAAATTTTTAAAAGTGGAAAAACATCCATTCTGCCTGCTACAGCATGTGGAAAACATAACTCTGCCTCAGAGTTCTTGCTGCAGTCTAAACAGCACATATGAGGGAATCCTAACTGGGAGTGAGATTGAGGAAATCCTAACTTGGAGTGAGATTGAGGAAATCCTCTGATGTAGCACAGGATAACTCCCCCTGTACATTATAATTCAAAAAAAGGATTCTTTATGGAGGCCCTAGGTCCCCATCTGTTGCCCTCAGTTACATTTCTTCTTTAAAGATGTATATAGTGCATCCAGTAATACTTACTGAAGTGAAGATGTCTTTAGTTTTAGGTTTTACATTTATCAGTGCTGTTTTCTCACTGGAGCCATTCTCTAACCATCTGTTATTCTCAAACATAACATGGAATTGACATTAAAGTCTAAATGTATATTTGGAACCTCCATTGGCCCAGAAACTCTGATTGCTGGGGAGTCAGCAGTGAACAAAAATGAAAGCATATTTGCTCTCAGAAAGTCACAATTGTCTGGAAAGTATCATTCAGGGCAGCATAAAAATATTGGACCTTAGAGATCATTACAGTATGGCTTTTATAATGGAAAGCCATGCAGACCTAAATGGTGAAGTGAGAAAGATGTGCCAAGGCCTCACAAGCGACTGAGGTTTAAGCAAAGACACTGAGTGTGAGTAGGAGTCCTGTTACATGCAGGGAAGTGCCCAACTAAATCAGGTGGAACGAAGTCATAAGAAGCTCCACAGTAAAGGTGCATTGTAGAATTGGGGTGCATTAGCTCAGCGTGCATTTCCCATAGCAATGTATTAATTTATTCAAATATGCTATATATTCAGAGGGAAATACTAAATGAATTTTAAGTATACACATCAAATTTAAGGAAAAATTTAACTCATTCAAAGGCAAATATGTACACTTACCCGAATGCATGTGGTTGGCTGGGTTGTCTCATCAGAGGAGTTCAGTGCAAACACATTGGTTGATAATGACCAAATCGTCTATTTTCTTATTGGCAGTTCTACTGGTTTTTCTATTGATTATGAAGAGAACATTGTTGAAATATCTAATAATACTTGCACATTGAATAATTCTTTTAGCATTGTAAGTTGTTTCCTTTCTCTACACCAAATCACCATTATTTTGTTCATACATATTTGGTACTATTATGTCTAATTGGTGAACTATCTGCTCATGAGTGAGGATGTATGTCTCTCTGAATATTAATTGTTAGGAAATTTGGAGTTAATTCTGTTTCAATACAATAACATACTATTATTTGGGATTTTCCAAAACTGTTTGGTCACTTCTCATTTATGCGATTTAGATGAGATTCAGGGTTTAAGTTTATGGCATGATTAGTTGAAATTTGGAGGAAGTTGAGATAGGGTGAATTTATTTTTCATGTGTTGAGAGATTTTGTAAAACTCTTACTGAGGAAAACATGTTGCATTTGTGATCCAGTATGATTTTCAGTTATTGTGTTCCAACAGCATGTAATGCAATTGGAAGGCAGGTGACTTTAATATTCCCAGATATACATCCTGACACTTCAGGGTCTACTGGTATTTGGGACTACATTGTTATGTCAGAAATATCTTACCCTTCCTGTACAGAATCTCCTAGTTGGGTGAGAGAGCAGGTGGTGAATTGGCATGCATGAATATGTAATAAACATCGTGTATTAGTTTTTTATGATTGCTATAACAAACACAATAATTTACAATGCAGATTTATGCTCCTTTTATGGCAGTCAGAATTCTAAATAATTTTCACTGGAAAGGGGTCTGCCTGGTATCTCTTCCCCTGGAGTATCTAAGGGAAAATATTTTATCTTGACTTTAAACTTGAAGAGATCAATGCCTTCCATTCCTTGTCTCCTGTCCCCATCTCAATTTTCAAACTCAGCAAGGTAGGATCTTGCTTCAATCATAAATTGTCTTTTCTCCTGAAATTGCATCTTCTCCTGCCACTTATCATAAGGGCCAAACTGAATAATCCAGTATACTGTCTTTTGTCAAGGGCATTAAATTTATTACATCCTCCAGGTCTGAGTTATCATATCAGGTAACATTCAAAAGTTCTAGGATATAGGAGCTGGATAACTCATGACCCCAAAAGACTTACATGACTCCCAAAAAGAAAATAATTTCACCTCGTCTTAACACTCTTGAAATTACCAACCCATTACAGCGTGATCTTAAGTCCAAACTTCCAGCTAAATATCATTTGCATGGAGTTTACCAATCTCACCATTTAAAGAATCTCAGTTCTTCGTATGGTCAATCCTGGGAAGAGATATTCGACCTTATATAGACCTGTGGAAATATAAAACATGCACCTAATATATAATGGTGGCCCAGGATTAGCTTCAATTCAGAGAGGCTGGCTGTTTACAAAGACAGATCTTCCATGGTACAAAACTGAGCTCAGATATTGTGAGAACCACATATTGATAGGGAAGCTCCTGTATTCTTCTCTATCATCTCCAGGACTGCATGCTTAATTGATGAGCCAAATTTGCAATCCTAATATTCCACTACAAACAAGCTAAGATGACTTTGGGGCACAGCACAGTGCACAAGCACAGGGTCCTGTAGACTACTGATCTGGGTGAACATTCAGCTCAGCCCTTGGGGGCTGCATGACATTTGATGATTTACTGGCCCCTCCCACATGGTTCCACACTGTAAAAGCCATGTGAATAACTATCTTCCCATAAAGGAAATTCTGTTGGATAATGACTGCATTAGTTTGTAAGCTGCCAGAATGCAATATACCAGAAATAGAATGACTTTTTAAAAAGGGAATCAATTAAGTTGCTAGTTTACTATTCTAAGGCTATGACAATGTCCAAATGGAGGCATCCTGAGAAAGAAACCTTAACTCCAAAGAAAGGGTCAATGAATTTTGGTGTTTCCCTCTCAGCTGGGAGGGCACATGGTAATGTCTGCTAGCTTTTTCTCCTCATTTCATAAGGCTACCCCATGCCAATTTCCTTCAGCATCTCCAAAGACCTCTGACTGTGAAAGCTCAGTTGACACTAAAACCTTTAGAATGGTTCCCTCTTAAAGGACTCCAGTAAGTAACCCCACTTTTAATGGGTAGAGGCACATCTCCATAGAAACAATCAAAAGATCTTATCCAGCACTATGGATTCAGGATTAAATAGCATGGCTTTTCTGGGGTACATGACATTTCCAAGCTGGCACAATGAACTTCCCAGTAAGATTTGTACAAAGTTTCTATTAGCAAGTGTAAACAATCATTTCTAAATGTGACAACATTTTAATTAAACATTGTTCCAAATCATAGTGCAGTTCTGAACAACTTTTCCATACATATGGGTGTTCCATGGCCTGTGCCATTTATCAGCCTTCATCTGTTCTGGTATTCCTTCCATCCTCAGGAAAATCCATACTCACCTGGAATGTAGATCTTATATCATACATTATTGATGGCATTGGGACCAGTAGTTTGCAAGCTGTCAGAATGCAATATACCAGAACTGGAATGGTTTTTAAAAGAGAGAATTTAATTAGTTGCAAGTATATAGTTCTAAGCCTATGGGAATATCCAAACTCAGGTATCCAAGGGAAGAAACATTGATTCAAGAAAGGCTGATGAACCTGGAATACCTTTATCACCTGGAAAGGCACTCTGGTCCTTTGTAGGTCCCTTGATCTTGGTAGGTCCCTTGTAGGTCCCTTGCTCCTGGCCTCTGTTGTTTTCAACCTCAGTTCATGAGGGGGGTCCTTAATTTGCTTCTCTCAGGCTCGCTTTCACCTCTTGACTTGCCTTGGCTCTTTCCAAGTAGATTCTGGCTTACTTATCCTCTCTAGATGACATCTCCTGGACTCCAAGCATTTCCAAACATGTGTGTCTTTATTCTTCAAATATTTGTGTCAGCTTTTCTTTGAAGACTCTGTTAGCTCTCTCTCTGTTGGCATGCTCATTTAGGTGGGCACTGAGGCTTCTCTTGTTTCTGGTGCTCTCCCAAATATTTCCTCGTTTAAAGGATTTCAGTAAACTAATAAGAGCCACCTCAAATGGGTGGAATTAAATCTCCATTTAATAGGTCACCCCCGCAATTGGTCTTGCTGCATATCATCTAATCAAAGTTTCCAACCTACAGAATTGAATTGGGATTGAAAGACACAGCTGTGTCCACAAAGACTGGCTCAGGATTAAAGGATGACTTTGACTGAAGTACACATTACATTCAAACCAGTCCAGGACACTTATTTTTAAAATATTGAATTAATCTAACTTGCCTCTTAAGCCAAATGAAAGAGGTAAGTCATTAAAAGCTGAGTAGTCAGTATACATGTTTATAAAACAACAGTTTTGTTCATAATTACATTTCTGATATTCAAAATCTCAGACTTATAAATGTAAATGTACACTAATGTCACAGTTGAAATTCAGTAAAGAATGATCAGACTCTATCAATCATCCTGAAAACCCTACTGATGATTCCACACAACATATTTGCACTGTCCATTGGCTATCATATTTTGATATCCATATGTCCATGTCTCCACTTTCAATCAATCATGATCTAGAATACCTGCTTGTAAACCTTCCACTTGAAGAACATCATGGGGTTCCCAAAACTAAGTCCATGAAAAGGATGTCAAGTCACTTCAGCTCTGGAATCAAGGAGGCTAGACCATGATCACAGCCTTCTCCCAATTTTTTTATTACTGCCTCATTAAATTCCAATCCAGGTGACATCTTGCAGTGCTGGACACTCCAGTTTTGGATCCATCTTAGAAGCAATGGGGAAGGTGACTGTGCATGTGCTGCTTTCAGACAAAGCCCAGCTCCAGAGAACTGTCCGCCTAAGCCTTCCTGAGGCAGCACAGGAACAAAGTTTCAGGCACACTATGACACAAAATTTCTCGCATTTCTCTCTGGGAAATATAGCACCTTCCCCAGAAATGATACCTCAGAAAAAGTTTCCAAGGTTCATGATAACTGATAAGGCTCTGATGTCCCCATGAGGCATTCACTCTCAGTGAAATTCTATCTGCCATGCATTTGGATCATGAACAACTGTAAAAAGCCATGTCAATGATGAAGAGGTTAAAATGAAGTGTCTAGAAGAAACACCTAAGGTGATGCTCTAGTTTCTTCTACTTTTCCCTGAGATCATGGGGTACTATATGGTGTGGAAATAAGCCAGGGGAACAAAACACTTAATAGTCTTGGAGAGATGGACATATATGGGCACGCAGTGTAAAAATTCTATGTTGGCTTTAATTTTCAATTAAGATGATATTACTCTACCATAAAATAATCTGTCCTTATGGTAATGAAAAGATCGTGCACATCCAATTTTTATTATTACTATTATTATTATTTTTATTATTTATTCTTATATTTATTTTTCATTTCATTTTAATATTCACCTGGGCAGAGCCAGGATAAAGAATTAATGCCAAAGAAATAACCTTACAGAGTCAAAATGTAGCTAAATGAAACTTTGTTCATACTTCTTGTCTAATCCAGAAGAAGAAAATGAAGGAAACAAATGTATAAGTGTGCATGTGTTCACTATACCATATAATATAGAGTAGCATTTCAAAGACATTTTCTGTATTTGAAACGTGGGTACAATAGTACATTATTTACAAAAGATGCAGTACAGATTCCTCAGGAATTAAATGCTTTTAGGGGAAAAAAAGAAACATTCTGTCACTACAGAGGGCCCCTGCTTCCACACATTTTCCTCAAGATTGTTTTAGCCTGGGGTTTGTCCCTGCTCTGGTGGATCCTGAGTGCCCCCTGCAGCTCAGCCAACTCTTGCATGGGGAGGTTTGTGCCTGGGATCACACTGATTTCCTCTCAATGTGTCTCTCACACAGTAATACACGCCCATGTCCTCATCACTCACAGAGCTCAGCTGAACAGAGAACTGATTCTTGGAAGTGTCTCTAGAAATGGAGAGCCGGTTCTTGAGTGATGGATTGTAATAAGTGTTACCATTGTAGCATATTCTTGACAACCACTACAGCCCCTTCCCCAGGGGCTGACGGATCCAACTCAAGCAGGAATGAATGGTTGTGATGGAAAATCCAGAGACAGCGCAGATGAGGTACACATTCTGTGAGGACTTCACCACTCCTGGCCCTGACTCCTTCAGCTGTATCTGGGACAGTACACCTAGCAATAAGGAGAACAGCATTGAGTCATAGGTTCAAGTGTATTATCCCCATTACCTTCATTTCTGAATCCCTGAGACACTCACATCTGGAAGCTGCCACCAGAAAGAAGAAGAACCACAGGGGTTTCATGTTCTTGTAGGTGAGGCCCCTGATGTCTAGGAAATATTATCCAGATTGAGGAGGAACCTGAATTTAAGTAAATGTGAACATTCATTTAATCTGTCTGTTCAGGTGGTGATCTGCATTTAGGAGGCAAATCAATGTAAAATGAAAGGGACTGAGGATAGTTCCTTGTCTCAGGTTCCCCTAGAAGGAGGAAGATGACTGAGTCCTGGCAGAATGCAGTCCTTTCCCTGGCTGCCCCTTCACCATTCCCTGAATCAAAATTAAAAGTGCTTTCTTACAAATACTTACTGCAACTGTCAAAATATACAGTGAACTTAGGTCAATATAAGTTATTCAAAATTAAAAATAAATGGCAAAATCAATAACTGAGGAAAACAGAATGTATTGTCCTTGAATCCTATTTCAGTATCACAAACTTTAATATATCTATAGTTGGAAAACCAAAGGGGAAAATGGACAGAGCAGGGACAAAGAAACACTTGAAGGAATATCAGTCAAAATATTTATAAATTTATTGATAGACAGTATATTATTGATTCAAGAATTTCATAACCACAAGTAGGATAAATACACAGATGCACTTACACACATATATGCACACACTCACACAGAGGGAGGGAGAGAAGGGAGGAGAGAGAAAGAGGGAGACAGAGAGAGACAGAGACAGAGACAGAGACAGTGAATGATATTCCAAAACTGGTGAACTCAGTGGTAACTTTGAAGACAACCAAAGGTATTGGATGATGTACTCCAAATGGAAGAACAAAAAAAACTAATCACAAGATGCTTATAGCCAAACAAACCATGGAAGCAAGATGATAATGGGATGATACATTCATTGATGTTAGAAAAACAATTCAAACAATATTTCTACATCCAGTGAAATGAGACTTTAAATTGAAATTTCTGAAATAGGTAAAACGTAAGCAAATTTATTTCTAGAATATCTAAACTTGGAGAAATGCTTAAATGAATTTTTCGGGACACGTGGATATGAGATAATGTCAGATATTTGAATATATATATATATATATACAGAATGTACAGCTTAAATTAAGAAAGATGAGATTTAATATGTTCTACATTTTGAATGATTTAAGAAATAACCTTTTATGGCAATAATAATTATATGCAGTCTATGGGTATAGCATATGTTAAAAATATCCAAAGAAAACATGGACCCACAGAATGAGAGCAGGAGTTGGAAACGTGCTGTCAGCATGCCCTTGTGAACACATGAAGTGATAGAGCATGTTTAAGGGTACAATTAGATTATTCAAATCTACTTACCATAAATCTTATAGTAACTACTTAAATGTTAGTAAAACCATAAGTACTAAGTTAATGGATATAATAAATGACAGCATGAAAATCCAGTTTAACTGAATTGATAGAAGAAATACATGCCAATGCAAATGCTCGTGACTACAAGTGGCAAGGCCTGATTGAATAGCCAGTGATTGTGACCCTTTGTGTGTTCATAATTTATTGTCACAATATCATTAAGGCCAAATTTGTTGAAAAGGTTGGTCAAGACATATAGTTGTACTTAGTTTTGTAGAATGTTCTATTGATTTTGAGAAAGTATTGGAAGTTCTTATATAATTGTGGATATCACTCTTTTTGGTAGCACTGTTGTATTCATTTGTGTATCTTAAGGCTACACTATTGGAGCCATATTTATTTGGTATGGTTGTGTCTTATTGATTAATTGACACCTTTATAATTATGAAATATGCCTTTATATTTCTTACAATAGTCATTGTTCTGACATCCTATTTGTCTAATAATTAATAAAGGCTCTTCATCTTAATTTGCATGATAGGTTCATCATGCAGCATTTCCATCATTTTATCTTAAATTTAGTAATCTAATTATATTATTTAAATACTATTCCAACCCATAGCATAACGCAATGGACAGAAGTCCTGACTATGACCAGGAGAGGAGCAGCATCTTTTGAGAGGAGGTGTGACTGTGTGAGAGGACAGGCTCCATGAGGCGTGCATCCTGGGGCAGCAAACACATGGGATCAAAGAAAGTTAGAATTTTCAGTAAGTGATTACAGTTCATAATTTAGATGGGAATTAGACTTCATAAAATATCATTTGGCTTACATAACAAAACTTCAACTTTCTAATATTTGTAAGTAGATGACCTTCTAAAGCCAAAATATTAGAAATATAAGACAATACAGGCAAGAAATAATCATGTTCTCACATTATTAGGCACTGCATATCAAAGAACTGAAGTAATATTTTGTCCATTTTAATCAAAGGTCACCCATTGGGAAATTCAACTGCAATCTCCCTGACCTTGTTAAACTTTCTGATTCAAGTTCAAAATAGCATACAATGCTATATTTAATTGTTTAGAAAAAATTCACAGGTCCTTCCCCTACCTCAAGATAAGTGGATTTTAAAACACACTAAGTAATAAGAGATTTGATAAAGGATTATTAATGCCTTCTGTTGATATATCCCAATCCAGAAATTGGATAAATGAGAATTATTTTCCAGATGTGGTGTGCCTCATTACTTGCAGATCAATTGTGGAGCATCTTGAAAATCACAGCCTCCTCATCATCTTGTCATGCAATCTGAAGTATTTGATGTATTTTAGGACATGAACAGCATATGGAGTTTTCAAATTTCATGTTTCATAGAATGGTACAGTTTCAAGTAGTGTTTTGGAGAGTATTTTAAAACTACTCTGAGCTAGTATTGTACACAACTTGTCCCAGGACATGTACACATTCTAAGGAATCAGATCTTCAGAGGAGATTAATGGATTTTCAGGGAGGTGCTGACAGGAAGTTTTGGGGCTCGGGAAGCAACCAGAGTCCTACCAAGCAGACTGGTCATCTAACAGACCTACCTTAGTGTCTACCTCTCCCTCCATTCATCCTACCTTCTCTAATGGGGAGTCTAATCCTGTTATTCAAGCTCCCTGGCAGTTTTCATTGCAGGTACGATGGGTCTTCAGTTCAGGTACGATGGGCCTTCAGTTCTGACCTGAGATGGGGCACATGCTGCATCTGTGAGAATTACCAAGGGCAAGCAGGGAGCATTCCTGTGACTTTTGGTTGTGCATGATAGAGAGTATTCTCTGATATAATGTACAGACATATGCCCCAACATCCCAAATTCCCCACCAAGCATGGTGATCTGATGGAGATTATGTTCCAGAACCTTTGTCTCCATCCCAGACAGCCTGATGTGGGTGGACACAGTCATGGTGAAAGTCATCTGATTATCCTCTGCTACTTGCTTGCACACCTTCTCTAGCTCTTTATAGAGGGAACGCTGATCTCAGCACCTGGTGGTCATGTTGCTGTTACTTGTTCACATCTGTGTAGCCAAGCTTGGTTGTCCTGCTTCATTGGACCTCCATGATCAATATGAAGTCACTTTCACTCCTCTCCAGCTAAGACTGAGCAGATAAGGAAACCCAGGGCTGGGGCTCCTCCCCCAGAGCTTTAGGGTCAGTGGTAAGCTGGTTTGCATTAGCAAAGAGAAGACTCATATTTCAAAGTCCTCCTATCATATAGCAAATTTGGGGTTTGGAGTTTGGGAAAATGGATTTTCCAAGAGATATGAGTGTCCTAGAGGAGTGAGGGTCAATGATATAATTTATAACAATATGATTCCTTACTAGGTGATATTGCTGGAGTAAGCATTTATAACACGTAATCTTATTTCATTAATACACATGTATAGATACCATATGTTGAGGATATAAGTGAGACCTCCATTTCCCAGATGTAAAATTCCATGTGGAAGAGTGAAAGTTTTGGACAGCATACTCAAAGGCCCCTGCCTGGTGAATGTGAGCACTGGGTCGGACTTGAGCTCCCCACAGTGGACACAAATTTTCTGATGAACCAGCTCCAGAAGAGTGAGGTATGTCTAAGAAGATTTCCAGCACCCCTCTTTGGGTAATGAGAATATAGTTTCATTTTTCTCCATTCTACAGTTTACCTAAACAATGTAGAGAGAATCAGGGTTCATGCAGATGTATTTAAAGGAGTCCCTTCCTTTTTACAGGACATTATATGTCTTTCTATCTATCCAACCCATTAATCTATTTGCTTGTTTTTAGCAGCATTATTAAAATATAATTGATATATTCTAATATTCACATATTTCAATATTTCATTTGATAAATATTTATTTATTACATATATTTAGTATATATTTTTGCATATGGTTATCTCTGTTAGCTGCCACTAAAAACCAGATACTGAACACCTAATGTCCATCTATATCTAATACCTTTTGCTCCTGCTCTATTTTCCAGGCAACAGCTGAGTTTCTTTTAGTAATAGTTTAATTGACATATATATATAAATCATAAACAATAACTTACACTTATTTAGAACAATGTAATTCAGGGTGGTGCAATGGTGGTGCAGTGGCAGAGTTCTCACCTGCCATGCCAGAGTCCCAGCATGCCAGCATTCCCAGAGCCTGCCCATGCTCCCCAAAAAGTAAAACAATGTAATTCAAATTTTTATTAAATTCAGAAATGTGAGGCACCATCAGCAGATTCAATATTGGAATGTTCTCCCCACTTCACAAAGAAACAACATAACCTCTAGAAAGCACCATGCTCACCATTAACTTTCTTTCAAGAAATAATTACATTATCTGCTTTATCTCTATAGATTTTGTAATGCTTGGTGTTAACAGGAAGTACTCACAAATTAGTCGCTTATCTGTGATGGGTTTCTTTCATTTACCATAATGTTCTCAAGGCTCATTACTTTGGTATCAACATCAGTTATTCATTTTCTTTTATCTCTTAGATAAATTATCCTTGCAACATACATACAAACCAAAAATTCTCACTTTAACCACTATCTTATGTATAATTCAGTAACATTAATTACAATCGCAATTGTGTGCTACAATCACTAACAAAAAATTAGCAAAATTTATTCAACTCAAACACAATACAGTAACTATTAAGAATTAACTCTAAATCAGTTCTTGAATGTGTAATCCCTGACTTCCCGCATCTATGAATTTGCTTTTCCTAGTGAAATTATACCGAATTTTTACCTTCTGTATTTGACTTGTGTAACTCAACAACACATTCCAAGATTCATCTATGTTGTAGCATTACCCCAAACTTCATCCCCTTATACCCCTGAATAACAATCCTATGTAGGTATGTGCTATATCTGTCCATCCATTCATTAGTTGACAAACTCTTGGATTGTTTTCACCTTGTATTAGCTAGGGTTCTCTAGAGAAACAGAATCAGCAGGAGATATCTGTAAATATAAAATTTATAAAAAGTGTATCAAATAACCAGGGAAATGAAGAGTCCTAAGTCCATAGAGCAGGCCACAAGCTGGCAGCTCTGTTGAAGGTCCTCAGTGAACTCTCAAGAGAAGCTAGTTGAAGCAGGAAGAGTGATTGTCTTTTCTGAGACCTCCTTAAAAGCCTTCGGATGATTAGGCTAAGCATCTCTTATTGCAGAAGACACTTTTCTTAGCTGATTGAAATTGTAATCCACTGTGGACACTGCCAACGTGGTCATGATTGAAGTCCATAGAATGTCCTCATAGAAACATACAGCTCAGAACAGCTCAATCAACCAGGAACCACCACCTGATTAAGTCGACACATGAATTTGATCATGACATACTGATTGGCTATCGTGAAAAACATTATCTGTTTTTTATACAAATATGTTTGAAACTAGGTTTTGAATATTTGGGTTTATACAAATAAGTGGCATTTCAGGGTCATATTTTAATGCTACATTTATTCATTTGCAGACATGAGCATTTGTTTCCAAAGGGGCTTGATAATTTCTCATCCCATCTGCAGTGTGACAGGATTCCTATTTCTCCATATCCTTACAGTATTGCGGCTACACTGATTTTTTAATTCTAGCCATTATACTGGGTGTGAAGTGGTATCGTATTACATATTTTATTTATATTTTTCTGATGATAAATCAAGTGTCCTATTATTCATAATCTTCCTAACCATTTGTATATATTCTTTTTGTTGTCTTATTTTTGTTGAGATAAGTTATTGATATATTCTAAATACACACTCATTATTAACAGATGATTTGAAAATGTTTGTACCAATAATATGCATATTTGCTTCACACTCTTAATGGTGAATCAGAGGTTATTAATTTTGATGAAGTCAAATTTATCTATCATATTTTTTTGTTCCACAAACTTTTGATTTCAAGTCTAAGTGTCCTTTGGTAAATAGATGGTCATGAAAATATGCCCCACTATTTTCTTCTAAAAGACAGATGTTTTGATCTTGTATTTGAGGCTTTGAAAAACTTTGGGATAATTTTTTGAATAGTGTTAAGATTCTAATTTTTTTAATTTTCTCTATGGCTTTATACTCGTTGCAACATAATTTGTTTGAATGCCTATCTGTATCTATTGAAGGGTATTGGAACCCTCCCAAAATAAGTTTATTATAGATGCATGCCTTTATTTTTTAATTCTGAACTTTATTTAATGTGTGAGTTTATTCTTTTTTCTACACCACATTTTCTTCATCATTGAATTATAGTGAGTTTTGGAAATGGAATATATAAGATGTCTTACTGTATGATTCCTTTATAAATTCATTTAAATTTGAATCCTTGCAATAATGTGATTTTAACTCACTTTGCCAAAATAAATTAACTGTAAATATTGTAAAGATTCTGTTAAAATTGTAAATCACTTGGGATTAGCATTATCTTAATGTTAATTATTCTGATACATGAACATTAAATATTTTACTATACATTTAAATCATGACTGCATTTTTTCAGTAAAGTGCTCTGTCTGTGAAACTATATGTACAGCACTTTTATTAAATATTCCTATATATTTATTATTTTTTCTAATGTTATTTACTTATTTATTTTTTACATGGGCAGCATCAGGAAATGAACCCAGGTCTCTGGTATGGCAGGTGAATACTCTGCCACTGAGCCATTGCTGCCCACCCTTTGATGTTATATTGAATTTATGTATTTTAAATTAGTTTTGGGATGATCATTGCCACTGTATCAAAATCTCGTTGAATTTTGCATTTAGATCTTGTTTCCTGCATACTTGAACATACTTAGTAGTTTTCATTTTTGTGGATGTCTGAGGATTATCTGTAAACAAAAGATTGTATAAATTTAGAAGATCACTTTCTTATTTTCCAAACTGTATTCACTATATTTATTTTCCTTGGCTATTTGCACTGTCTATAATCTTTAGTAAAATTTTGAATAGAAATGGACAGGAGAGTTAAAATAAATTTAGATTGAAATTCTGGTGATCAATGAGGGGGATGGGAGATAATGGTATGTATGAATTTTTTTCTGTTTTCTTTTTATTTCTTTTTCTGAATAGATGCAAATGTTCCAAGAAATAATGGTGATGATGAATATGCAACTATGTGATGATATTGTGAGTTACTGATTATATATATATATATAGAATGGAATGATCAAAAGTTAGGAATGTTTACATTTGTTTGGTGTTTTTTGTATTTAATAAAAAAAAAGAACGAAATGGCCAGGAGAGTCATTCCTCTCTTGTTACTGGTCTTAGAGGAAAAATCCACATTTTTACAATTAAGAATGACATTAGCTGCCACTTTGTTGTTAATACCTGTGATAGTAAGGGTTCTCTAGAAAAACAGATAGAATAGGAGATATCAAGAAAAATGAGATTTATAAAGGGGTCACATGCAACCATGAGAATGGAAGAGTCCAAATTTGTAGGGGAGGCTGTGAAGCTGGCAGCTCCAATGAAGAGTCTGGATGAAACTTACAGGAGAACCTCAATGCCTGACAAAAAATGAAAAACCTCTCTTCTTCCTTAAAACTCTTCAATCTGGTTCTTTGCCAGATAGAGTGATCCAGACTTTCATTCTTGAAGTTTTCAGGCCATTGGTAGTCTTACCTGGATTGGATTGTTGAAGTTTTCCATTGTCTTTTATCACTGGGCATCATAGTAAAAAGAGATTCCCTAGAAGATTTCGTGTATTCCAAGAAAACACTTCTATACATCCATTGTGTAGTTGTGGTCATATTTCCCCTTGATAGTAAGATCAATCACCCCAGACCGACCAGTTACAGCATTTTGTGCCTCTTGGTTCAGTGGCAAGAGAAGCCCAAACTGGCCAGTTGTCAGTCTTAACTTCCAGTTCAATGGAATCATTGTTGTGTCTCCTAGTAGGCACACCCCTCTTTTGGGAACACCCGTCCTTAAGCAGAGCTTAAGTTTTCAGGGGCAGGAAGCAAAAATTTTCCTTGTGGATCATAGGGTTGATAGATAGTGGTGCCACTCTCATGTCCACCCCTTTATTCCTAGACCTATACATCATGGTTATGGAAGAAACAACAATACAGTGGATGCTGATTCAGGGCATACACAGCATTCTGGAGGACGGAAACCCTGAAAGGTTTGATACCTAGTTGGCACTGCAATTGGGTATTCAAAAAGCCATTCAATCATTCTATCAATACTGCTGCCCCTGGATAATAAGGAACAAGTTAATACCAAAGAATTCCATGAGCTTGTGCCCAGTCCCACAATTCCTTTATTGTGATATGAGTTCCCTAATCAGAAGCAATGATAGTTGATGATACATTCTGTATGTCCATGACTGGTAATTTATGTGGTACCACTGCATGGAGGGAAGGCAAGCCCATATACAGAGTATGTGTCTATTTCAGTTAGATAAATGATTGCCCCTTGCATGATGGAAGGTGGTCCAATATAATCAACCTGCCACCAGGTAGTAGGCTGATTACATGGGAAATGGTGCCTTACTGGGGAC
>PVIY010038225.1:0-24060 GCA_004026745.1 Myrmecophaga tridactyla | reverse complement strand
ACTTCACAGGAAAGTCTTTCAACCTGCTGGGTCTCACCCTCAGGGAAAACCAATGCAGATGACTCCTTCCCACTGATAAAAGGTCAGTTTGGTCTGGGAAAACCCGACTAGGGTCTTTAATACCTATGTAGACCTCCTAAGGGTTGGGGCGGGGGGAAGGCACTATACAAGCAGGGCAAGAAATAAGAAAACAAGAACTGGAAAATTCTCCTCTGTTAAACAAAACCTAAGCTAGAGGTCCAGAAAAGGCTGAACTGAATGTCAAAGAACAGATAGACAACAAATTCATTCAGCAAGAAAACCCTAGGTGAAAGAAGTGAAAGAATCTCCAGAATAAACTAATTAAGGTAATTAAATGTCTAGACGCCAGCAAAAAATAACAAATCACACCAGGAAAATTGAAGATATGGCCCAGTTTAAGGAACAAACCAACAATTCAAATGAGATACAGGAGCTGAAACAATTAATTCAAAATATACGAACAGATATGGAAAACCTCATCAAAAACCAAATCGCTGAGTTTCGAGGGAGGATATGAAGAAGGCAAGGAATGAACAAAAGGAAGATGGAAAGTCTGAAAAAACAAATCACAGAACTTATGGGAATGAAAGGCACAGTGGAAGAGCCAAAAAAAAAAAAAAATGGAAACCTACAATGGTAGATATCTAGAGGCAGAGGATAGGATTAGTGAACTGGAGGACAGAACATCTGAAATCAAACAAGAAACAGAAACTATAGGGAAAAAAATTTAAAAATATAAGCAGGGACTCAGGGAATTGAGGGACAATATGAGGCGCATGAATATACATGTTCTGGGTGTCCCAGAAGGAGAAGAGAAGGGAAAAGGAGGAGAAAAACTAATGGAGGAAATTATCACTGAAAATTTCCCAACTCTTATGAAAGACTTAAAATTACAGATCCAAGAAGGGCAGCATACCCCAAAGAGAATAGATCCAAATAGATGTACTCCAAGACACTTACTAATCAAAATGTCAAAGGTCAAGGAGAAAGGGAGGATCTTAAAGTAGCAGGAGAAAAGCAATCCATCACATACAAGGGAAACCCAATAAGACTATGCATAGATTTCTCAGCAGAAACCATGGAGGTGAGAAGACAGTGAGATGATATATTAAAATTACTAAAAGAGAAAAACTGCCAACCAAGAATTCTATATCCAGCAAAATTGTCCTTCAAAAATGAGGGAGAAATTAAAACACTTTCAGACAAAAAAAAATCACTGAGAGAATTTGTGACCAAAGGACCAGCTCTGCAAGAAATAATAAAGAGAGCACTAGAGACAGATATGAAAAGACAAAAGAGTGAGGTGTGGAGAAGAGTGTAGAAAGGAAGACTAAGAGTAAAGGTAAAAAGAAGGAAAGTTAGATATGACATATAAAATCCAAAAAGCAAAATGACAGAAGAAAGTACTACCCACACAGTATTAACACTAAATGTTAATGGATTAAACTCCCCAGTCAAAAGACATAGACTGGCAGAATGGATTGAAAAACAGGACCCATCTATCTGCTGTCTACAGGAAACACATCTTAGACCCAAAGATAAACATAGGTTGAAAGTGAAAGGTTGGGAAAAGATATTTCATGCAAATAACAATCAGAAAAGAGCAGTAGTAGCTATACTAATATCCAACAAATTAGACTTAAAATGTAAAACAGTTAAAAGAGACAAAGAAGGATACTATGTACTAATAAAAGGAACAATTCAGCACGAAGACATAACAATCATAAATATTTATGCACTGAACCAGAATGCTCCAAAATACATGTGGCAAACACTGAAAACACTGAAAAGAGAAATAGACGAATCTACCATAATAGGTGGAGACTTCAATTTCCCACTCTCATCAATAGACAGAACATCTAGACAGAGGATCAATAAAGAAACAGAGAATTTGAATATTACAATAAATGACCTGCACTTAACAGACATTTATAGGACATTACACCCCACAATAGCAGGACACACATTTTTCTCAAGTGCTCATGGATCATTCTCAAAGATAGACCATATGCTGGGTCACAAAGCAAGTCTCAATAAATTTAAAAAGATTGAAATCATACAAAACACTTCCTCAGATCATAAAGGAATGAAATTGGAAATCAATAATAAGCAGAGTGCCAGAAAATTCACAAATATGTGGAGGCTCAGCAACACACTCTTAAACAACCAGGAAGAAATTACAAGAGAAATGAGTAAATATCTTGAGGTAAATGAAAATGAAAACACAACATATCAAAACTTATGGGATGCAGCAAAGGCAGTGCTAAGAGGGAAATTTATTGCCCTAAATGCCTATATCAAAAAAGAAGAAAGAGGGAAAATTGAGGAATTAACTGTCACTTGGAAGACTAGAGAAAGAACAGCAAACTAACCCCAAAGCAAGCAAAAGGAAAGAAATAATGAAGATTAGAGCAGAAATAAATGAAATTGAGACCGTGAAAACAATTGAGCAAATCAATAAAACCAGAAGCTGGTTCTATGAGAAAATCAATAAGATTGATGGGCCCTTAGCAAGATTGACAAAAAGAAGAAGAGAGAGGAGGTAAATAAATCAGATCAGAAATGGAAGAGGAGATATAACCACTGACCCTACAGAAACAAAGGAAGTAATAACAGGATACTATGAACAACTTTATGCTAATAAATACAACAATGTAGATGAAATGGACAACTTCCTAGAAAGGCATGAACAACCAACTTTGACTCGAGAAGAAATAGATGACCTCCACAAACCAGGTCACAAGTAAAGAAATTGAATCAGTCATTAAGAAGCTTCCCAAAAAGAAAAGTCCAGGACCAGATGGTTTCACATGTGAATTCTACCAAACATTCCAGAAAGAATCACTACCAGTCCTGCTCAAACTCTTCATAAAAATTGAAGAGTAGGAAAAGCTACTTAATTCGTTCTACGAAGCCAACATCACCCTCATACCAAAGCCAGACAAAGATATTACAAAAAAAGAAACCTACAGACCAATCTCTCAAAATGAATATAGATGCAAAAATCCTCAACAGAATTGTAGCAAATCGAATCCAGCATCACATTAAAAGAATTATACATCATGACCAAGTAGGATATCCCAGGTATGTGAGGATGGTTCAACATAAGAAAATCAATTAATGTAATATACCATATCAACAAATCAAAGCAGAAAAATCACATGATCATCTCGATTGATGCAGAGAAGGCTTTTGACAAAATTCAACATCCTTTCCTGTTGAAAACACTTCAAAGGATAGGAATAGAAGGGAACTTCCTCAAAATGATAAAGGGAATATATGAAAAACCCACAGCTAACATCATCCTCATGGGGAAAAACTGAAAACTTTCCCCCTAGATCAGGAATAAGACAGGATGTCCACTATCACCACTGTTATTCAACATCGTGTTGGAAGTTCTAGCCAGAGCAATTAGACAAGAAAAAGAAAAATAAGGTGTCCAAATTGGAAAGGAAGAAGTAAAACTCTGACTGTTTGCAGATGATATGATACTATATGTCGAAAACCCTGAAAAATCCACAGCAAAATTACTAGAGCTAATAAATGAGTACAGCAAAGTGGCAGATTACAAGAGCAACACTCAAAATTCTTTAGTGTTTGTATATACTGGTAATGAACAATCTGAGGGAGAAATCAAGAAACGAATTCCATTTATTTTGCAACCAAAAGAATAAACTATTTAGGAATAATATTAATTAAAGAGACAAAAGACCTATACAAAGAAAACTACAAGAAACTGTTAAAAGAAATCACAGAAGACCTAAATAGATGGAAGGGCATACCATGTTCATGGACTGGAAGACTAGATATAGTTAAGATGTCAATTCTACCTAAATTGATTTACAGATTCAATGCAATACCAATCAAAATCCCAACAACTTACTTTTCAGAAATAGAAAAACCAATAACCAAATTTATCTGGAAGGGCAGGGTGCCCCAAATTGCTAAAAGTATCCTGAGGGAAAAAAATGAAGTCGGAGGTCTCATACTACCTGACTTTAAGGCATATTATGAAGCTACAGTGGTCAAAACAGCATGGTACTGGCATAAAGATATATATATTGACCAATGGAATCGAATAGAGTGTTCAGTTATAGACCCTCTCATCTATGGACAATTGATCTTTGATAAGGCAGTCAAGACAACTCACCTGGGACAGAACAGTCTCTTCAATCAATGGTGCCTAGAGAACTGGATATCTATATGCAAAAGAATGATAGAGGACCCATATCTCACACCTTATACAAAAGTTAACTCAAAATGGATCAAAGATCTAAACATTAGATCTAAGACCATAAAACATTTAGAGGAAAATGTAGGGAAATATCTTATAAATCTTATACTTGGAGACAGTTTTATAGACCTTACACTGAACGCAAGAACACTTAATAAATAAATAAATAAATGGGATCTCCTCAAATTAAACACTTTTGTGCATCAAAGAATTTCATCAAGAAAGTAAAAAGACAGCCTACACAATGAGAGACAATATTTGGAAAAGACATCAGATAAAGTTCTACTATCCAGAATATATCAAGAAGTTGTTCAACTCAACAACAAAAAGACAGCCAATCCAATTATGAACTGGGAAAAAGACTTGAACAGACACTTCTCAGAAGAGGAAATACAAACGGCCAAAAGGCACATGAAGAGATGCTCAACCTCCCTGGCCATCAGAGAAATGCAAATCAAAATCACAATGAGATATCATCTCACACCCACCAGAATGGCCATTATCGACCAAACAAAAAATGACAAGTGCTGGAGAGGATGTGGAGAAAGAGACACACTTATCCACTGTTGGTGGGAATGTCAAATGTTGCAACCACTGTGGAAGACAGTTTGGTGGTTCCTCAAAAAGCTGAATATTGAATTGCCATATGCCCCGGTAATACCATTGCTAGCTATCTACTCAAAGGACATAAGGGCAAAGACACAAATGGACATTTGCACACCAATGTTTACAGCAGCATTATTTACAATTGCAAAGAGATGGAAACAGCCAAAATGTTTGTCAACAGACAAGTGGCTAAACAAACTGTGGTATATACATACAATGGAATATTATGCAGCTTTAAGATAGAATAAAGTTATGAAGTATGTAAGAACATGGATGGACCGTGAGAATATTGTGCTGAGTGAGATTAGCCAAAAACAAAAGGACAAATACTGTGTGGTCTCACTGATATGAACTGACATTAGTGAATAAATTGGAGAATTTCATTGGTAACAGAGACCATCAGGAGGTAGAAATAGGGTAAGATATTGGGTAATTGGAGCTGAAGGGGTACAGATTGTGCAACAGGACTGAATGTAAAAACTCAGAAATGGACAGCACAATACTACCTAACTGTAATACAATTATGTTAAAACACTGAATAAAGCTGCATGTTAGAATGGTAGAGGGAGGAGGGCTGGGGGCATAAATGAAATCAGAAAGATAGACAATAAAGATTGAGATGGTATAAACTAGGAATGCCTAGAATGTATAATAATAGTAACTAAATGTACAAATTTTAAAAATGTTTGTGCATGAGGAAGAACAAAGGAATGTCATTACTGCAGGGTGCTGAAAGTAGATGGTAATTAATATTTTAAAATTTCACCTTATGTGTGAGACTAAAGCAAAACATATTTATTTGGTACAAAATTTATATTTTGACTAGTGCATTTCCTAATATAACTTATGTAGATAGCTTGATTGAACAGCATAAGTACTTGGAATCTTGGGTAGGACATGAGATTTTGTTGGTTTGTCCAGAGTGATGCCCCGATGAATCCCAGAGTGATTTGATCAGTGAGTGGGAAAGTATCTGCAAAGTCCCCTTTGGGGAATGGTGAGAACAGGGAGAAATTCAACTTCCCCAAGTTGAATTCTTGATATTCTCACAAGCAGTGTGGACAACCAAAGCTATAGGCTGAGCCCCCAGTCTTGGGGGTTGTTCATATGAAACTTAACCCCACAAAGGATAGGTTAAGTCTACTTAAAATTTAGGCCTAAGAGTCACCCCCAAGAGAGCCTCTTTTCTTGCTCAGATGTGGCCTCTCTCTCCAGCCAACACAACAAGCAAACTCACCACCCTCCCCCTGTCTACGTGAGACATGACTCCAAGGGGTGTGGACCTTCCTGGCAACGTGGGACAGAAATCCTGGAATGAGCTGAGACTCAGCATCAAGGGTTTGAGAAAATCTTCTCGACCAAAAGAGGGAAGAGTGAAATGAGACAAAGTGTCAATGGCTGAGAGATTCCAAACAGAGTGGAGAGGTTATCCTGGAGGTTATTCTTACACATTAAGTAGATATAACCTTGTTATTCAAGATGTAGTGGAGAGGCTGGAGGGAACTGCCTGAAAATGTGGAACTGTGTTCCAGTAGCCATGTTTCTTGAAGATGATTGTATAATGATATAGCTTTCACAATGTGACTGTGTGATTGTGAAAACCTTGTGTCTGATGCTCCTTTTATCTACCTTGTCAACAGACGAGTAGAACATATGCAATAAAAATAAATAATAGGGGAAACAAATGTTAAAATAAATTTAGTTTGAAATGCTAGTCATAAATGAAAGCGAGGGGCAAGGGGTATGGTATGTATAATCTTTTTTTTTCTCTGTTATCATTTTATTTCTTTTTCTATTGTCTTTTTATTTCTTTTTCTGAATTGATGCAAATGTTCTAAGAAATGATGAATATGCAACTATGTGATGATATTCAGAATTACTGATTATATACGTAGAACTGAATGATATGTTAATGTTTTTGTTTGTTGTTAATTTTTTAAATTAATAAATAAACTTTAAAAAGTAGTTAATTATGGAGCACTGACCAAATGCCATACACTATGCTAAGTGTATTTTAAAATTTACATACACCCTCACGTTTAATTTTCACAAAAATATGAAGGGGCTATTATTATCATGATTTTACATATAAGAAAGCTGAGACAGAGAGATTAAGTTATTTGCCCCAAATTACACAGCTAGTAAGTAGCAGAGTAAATTTCAAATCTACAGAGCCTTTTGTAGAGATGGGCAATGAACACAGTTGATCCTCAATCACATATTACTTATTTGCAGCACTTTCACTGTGCTTTTGTGGTCATTCATGGATATGCCAAGTGTTGAAAAATTTGAATTGCCCAACAAACATGATCCCAGCTGAGGTTGAACAAGGCAACATGCCTTCTTGTTTTAGCTTTCAGACTATAAACAAGTGTTCTTTTAATGGTATATTTAATGCAACTTTTTCACATTTTTGTGCTTTTTGTTGGTGATTTCACTGTTTAAAACAGTCCCTAAGTATAGTGCTTAAGTGTTGTCTTGTATTTTTAAGTTCTAGATGACTATGATGTATTACAGAGAAAATGCATATTAGATAAGCTTAGTTCAGGCATGAGTTACAGTGGTGTTGGCCATGCATTCAATGTTAATGACGTTACACCTTATTTAATGAGCTCCAACTATCTGTTTTCCAATAAAATTTATGATTACGCTTGCTTAAATTGATGTTCAGAGGCTTTAAGTGTTGTTCTAAAATGTTCTGAAGGCTATGATACTGTTTCTATATGAAGTTAATTGGGAGTAGTCTCTAAACTGTTGGTGAAACAAACATTTCCTAGGGGAATCGTTGTTTGCAAATTTAATGAGAAAGCAAAAGATTTAAGGCATCTTTAAACAGAAACTTACATAAAACAAGTTTATGTATTGATTAAAATGTTGTGACCAGCACAGGACCCTCGTCTTACATATTCTACAGGGGTAATGGTTCAGTATTTGTTAATTCAGTGTTCAAAGACTGTATATAATAATATAACTATTGTGAACAATTGAGAATCAACTGTTAGTGAAGAGTAGGACAAGCTCAGAAATTTGGGACCTTTATGGTTTCAGTTAAATAGGATATAAATCTATCTCCTCTAAGAGAGATGTAAAGGAATGTGGAATAGATCTTACCAGGCACATAGTAGCATATTGAATGAGTTTATTATCATGTTACTTTCGGCATCTTTTTAATCATCTGCCATTTCTCTTTAGGTTTCAAGTTTGAGCAAGCACAGAAAAAAATATTTGACCATGAAGATATATCAGAGAAGCAGAAGGAAATACTAAATTATCCTTTATATCAAAATGTTTATGTAAAACAGAAATCTCCTAGACAGGCGCCTGAGTCCACTTAACATAAATTATTTTATTTTCCTTTCTGAAGCATAGCCCTTCAAATTCTGAGAACATACCAATTATAGTCAAGACATATAGTTTATTCTGACTGGCCTGACTGGAGTATTCTTAGCATAGAACCTAGTCCAATTAAGGAAGGAAGACTGAACAAAAATAGAATATTGGACTGAACATAGTGGTCATGGAATATATAGAAATTAGCCCTTGTATTTTGAGAAACCATGATGTTTTAACAACCATACTTAAGTAAAGATATTATACTTAGGTACAAAATATCTTCATATTGATTATTTTCCTTCTTTATTTGAAGCATTTAGTGCACTAGTGTAAGGCAGAGCCCTTTTCTCATTTAACCCATATCCAAATGTGCCTTGTTTCTTCCTGTTCTTTTCCACTTTAACTTCTCCTTTCATTTTTTCCACTTTTTTGAAACATATCTTTTTTATTTCTTTCTCTTGATTCTTTGCCAGCTTAACCATCTTACGTGTTTTATCTTTCTCAGTTTCTCTCCTCATCACCCTCACTACTTGCTCAAGTTGTTTAATAGTTGTTTCTTTCCTTTCTTTTTATGTGATGATTTATTTTTCCTTGTTCACATGTCTCTCTTCAGTTGCTGTCACCAATTCTGTCCTTTTTTTATTTTCCATTCTAGATCCTACTCCCACTCACCATTCTTTTGGAGGCCTATAATTTTTCTTCCATATTCCACACTTTATACAACTCATTATATTCATAATCCTCCTCTTTCAAGAGGTAAATCTGTTATCTATTGTAGCATAATAAACTAGCCCAAAAGTTAGCAGCTTAAAACAAACTGAAAGGCAAACTCAACCAGAAATGAGGTGGGATGAGTTCAGGCAAAGGCTTTATTTCAGGGGGAAACAGAGATGCCTGGGCAGTGTTTCAACAGAGAAATGGCCACCCCAAGGTGGCAGGGAATAGGGTTTTTATGGCTTAAGTTTGGGTGTTAGGGGCAAGGGTTAGGTAAGTCTCTATTGTCTAGATTTCAGGATTAGGTTGGGGGCTTGGTAGCAAGTTGTGTAAGGTTCTATTACCTAGTGTTTAGAATTAGGGGGTGAATTTAGGAGTTGGCAGTGCTTAACTGGTAAAGTTAAAATCTAAGTGCTGTCTGAAGCATGCAGGGTTGTAATTGTCTTCTGCCATGGGGTGGAGATTGAGTAATGGAGGTTATTGTAAGAGGACAGTTGCTGGAGCATGAAAAGATGCAGGCTAGGGTGGGAGAGCTGTTTGAAATGTTTGTCAGAGGTAGGTCACATCGTGGGGGAAAAGGATCCTGTTCTCCGGGGCTAGCACAAACATTTATTATTACTCGACAAAGCAAGTATCAGAACCAGACTCAGATGTGGCAAAGATCTGGGGATTATTAGAACAGAAATTTAAAATAACTGATTCATATGCTATGAAAAAGTGGACAACTTGCAAGAACAGATGAGTTACTAAGCAGAGAGACTGAAACTCAAGAAAGAATCAAAGGAAATGGTAGTAATAAAAAAACAATGTAGGGCAGGCAACTGTGGCTCAGTGGAAGAGTTCTCATCTGCCATGCCAGAAACCTGGGTTCATTTCCCAGTACCTGCCTGTTCTAGTTGGCTAGCTGCCAGAAAGCAATATACCAGGAATAGAGTGGCTTTTAATAAGGGGAATTTAATAAGTTGCTAGTTTACAGTTCTAAGGCTGAGAAAATGTCTCAATTAAAGCAAGTCTATAGAAATGTCCAATCTAAGGCATCCAGGGAAAGATACCTTGGTTCAAGAAGGCCAATGAAGTTCAGGGTCTCTCTCTCTCAAGTGAAAAGACATATGGTGAACGCAGTCAAAGTTTCTCTCTTGATTGGAAGGACACATGGTGAACACGGCATCATCTGCTAGCTTTCTCTCCTGGCTTTCTGTTTCATGAAGCTCCCCAGGAAGTGTTTTCCTTCTTCACCTCCAAAGGTCACTGGCTGGTGGACTCTGCTTCGTGGTGCTACAGCATTCTCTACTCTCTCCAAATCTCCCTCATTCTCCAAAATGTTTCCTCTTTTATAGGACTCCAGAAACGAATCAAGACCCACCCAAAGGGGTGGAGACACCCCTCCACCTAGTCCAGTTTAACAACCACACTTGATTAAATCACATCAAGATCACATCAAGATGTGACTCCCCAAGTCATATCTCCAGGGAGATGATCCAATTACAGTTTCAAGCATACAGTACTGAATAAGGATTAGAAGAAATGGCTGCCTTTACAAAATGGGATTAGGATTAAAACATGGCTTTTCTAGGGTACATACATCCTTTCAAACCAGCATACTGCCCATGCAAACAAACAAACAAAAACAATGTAACAGATCTAAAATGTCTTTGATGGTCTCACCAGTAAACTGTACACAGGTGAGGAAAGAATGAGTGAGCATGAGGATATGTCAGATGGAATCTCTCAAAATATAATGCAAGAAAAAAACTGAATAAAAGAAAATGGAACAGAATGTTCAAGAACTGTGGAATAGTAACAGGTGTAAAATACAAGTAATGGGAATACTAGAAGAAAAACAGAAAGGAACAGAAGAAATATTTGATAAAGGCTGTGAATTTTCCAAACCACAGATCTAGGGAGCAATCAAGATAAAAACAAATTTCAGTTAGGTCTAGTGATACAATATTCAAATGGTAGAAAAAAAATAAAGAAAAAAATTTGAAAGTCAGAGGGAAAAACACCTTATTTAAAAAGGAACATGGTTAAGAATTACATGAGATTTCAGAAATCATGTGTATTAGTTTGCAAGCTGCCAGAATGTGATATATCAGAACTGGAACAGCTTTTTAAAAAGGGGAATTTAATAAGTTACAAGTTTACAGTTCTAAGCCTTATGAAAATGTCCAAACTAAAGCATCCAGGAAAAGATACCTTAATTCAAGGAAGATCAATAAGTCAGGAACCCCTCAGCTGGGTAGTCATGTGGCTGCCAATGGTCCCTTGCTCCTGGGCTCCATTGTTTTCAGTCTCTGTTCCTGTGGGAGTTTCCCACTTTGCTTCTTCAGGGCTGGCTTTCATCTCTTGGCTTCCCTTGGCTCTCTCCAGGTTCTGGCTTGTTTAATATCTCATGGTGATGTTTGCTGGACTCCAACCATTTCCGAACATCCTTGTCTTTGTTCTCCAAGTGTCAGCATCTGTGTCAGCTAAGCTCTGAAATTTCTGTTGGTGCTGTCATTTCTGACTCTCTCCAAAATGTTTCCTCTTTTAAAGGATTCCAGCAAACTAGTCAAGACCCACCCTGAATGGGCAGAGTTACATCTTCATTTAATAAAAAAAGTCACACCCACAATCTTTATGGAGATAATGTAATCAAAAGTTTCAACCCTACTTTATTGAATTAGGATTAAAAGAAATGGCTGCTCCCACAAGACTGGATCAGGATTAAAACATGGCTTTTGTGAGTACATAATAGTTTCAAATTGGCACATCAGGCAAGCAAGAATAATGGAGTCAAATATTTAAGGTATTGAAGGAAAAACCTACTAACCTCAAATTCTGTATCCAGTAAAATTATCGTTCAAAAATTAGGGAGAAATAATTTCTCAGACATACAAAAACTGAGGAAATATGTCACCAAAAGAGCTACTTTGAAAAAACTTTAAAAGGAATTCTTTAGAGAGAAGGAAAATTATATAGGTTAGAAACCTGGATCTCCATAAAGAAAAGAGCACTAGAGATGGAATAAATGAAAAAAAAACTATTCTTAATTGATCTAGGATGTAATTGTTCAAAATAATAATACCAATTCTGTACTGGGTGATTTAGCTCACGGATAAGTGAAAAGAGGAGAACAATGTTATGAGGTTTGGGAGGAAATAATTGGGAATACTTTCTTATAACATCCCTGCATCACTCATTTAGCATAATAGTATTTAGAGTGGACTTATATTAGTTGTAAATGTATACTGAAAGCCCAGGGCAATGACTAAAAATTTTTTAAAAGTATATTTGACATGCTAAGTGAGGAAAGAAAATGGAATCAGAAATACTTAAAACCAGAGAAAGCAGAAAGAGAGGGGATGATTTAAAAACAGCAACAACAAAAAACAAGTACAACAATAAAAAAATAGTTACAGATATGGTAGATATTAATCCAATGATATCAATAATCACTTTAGATGTAAATAGTTGAAATAAACCACTAAAAAGAGAGACTAACAGTGTATACAGTAATTCCCAACTGTATGTTTTCTACAAGTAACCCACTTTATAAAGACAGAGATAAATAAAAAATAAAGAGGTGGTGTTACACACTGACACAAATCAAAGAAAAGCTGTAGTATCTCTATTTCAGACAAAGCAGAAGGCAAAACAAGGAAAGTTATCAAGCCTAAAGAAGGGCATTACATGACAGTAAAGGGGCCAATTCTCCAAGAGGACCTAACATCAGAGCATTAAAATATGTGAGGCAAAAAAACTGACAGAACTTCAAGGAAAAATAGACAAATCTGCTATTCTAGTTGGAGACTTCAACACCTCTATATCACTAATTGACAGATCCAGCAGGCAGAAAATAAGTAAGGATATAGTTGAACCTGATAGCAGCATCAATCAATTGGATCTAATTGACATTTATAGAACACTTCATCCAACAACAGCAAATACACATTCTCCTCAAGCTCATATGGAACATTTTCAAGGTAGATCACATTCTGGGCCATCAAACACACCTCAACAAATTTAAAAGATATAAATCATACAAAGCATGCTCTCAGAATACAGCTGAAAAAATCCCCCAATTTAGAGATTAAACAGCACACATTTAAGTAACATATGGGTCAAAGAAGTCAACTTAGAATAAATTTTAAAATATTTTGGTAACTAAAAGAAAATGAAATTAGCTTACCAAAATTTGTGGGATGCAAAAAAATTGAAGAGCGAACACTCCCTAACTTATTCTTTGAGGCCAACATCACCCTAATATCAAAGCCAGATAAAGGTACCACAAGAAAATTACAGACCAATAACCCTTATGAAGACAGATGTAAAATAAATCAACAAAGTACTACCAAATAGAATTCCACAGCATGTAAAAAGAATTATACACAATGATCAAGTGAGACATATCTTAGGTATGCAAGGATAAGAAATCAATAAGAAATAAGAAACCAATTAATGTAATATGCCAAATAACAGAACAAAGGAAAAAACGTGATCATTTTAATTGATGCAAAAAAGGCATTTGACAAAATCCAGCATCTTTTCTTGATAAAACAGTTAGAAAACTAAGAATAGAAGGAACTTCCTCAACATGATAAAGAGCAAATATGAAAAACCCATAATAAGCATTATAGTCAATGGTGAAAGATTGAAGGCTTTCCCTCTAAGATCAGGAGGAAGACAAAGATGCTCACTCTAACCACTGTTATTCAACACTGGGCTGGACGTTCTAAGCAAAGCAATTAGGCAAGAAAAAGAAATAGAAGGCACCTAAACAGGAAAGGAAGAAGTAAGTTTTCCTGTTTGCAGATCACAGCACCCTATAAATAGAAAATCCTGAAAAAAATCCATAACAAAACTGCTAGAACTGGTAAATGAATTCAACAAAGTGGCAGGGTATAAGATCAATATGCAAACCTTAGGAATGGTTTTATACACCTGTAATGAATTACCCTGAAGAGGAAATCAAGAAAAAACTTCCATTTACAATAGCAAATAAAGTAATAAAATATCTAGAATAAATTTAACCAAGGATATAAAGGATTTGTACAAACAAAAGTACAAAACATTGTTTAAAAAAAAAAAGACCTAGATATATGGAAGGACATTCTATGTTCATGGGTTGGAAAGCTAAATAATCTTAAAATATTAATTCTACCCAACATAATTTATGGATTCAATGTAATCTGAAACAAAATTCCAGCAGCTTTCTTTGCAGAAATGAAAAAGCCAATCATCAAATTTAGATGGAAGGTCAAGAGGCCTCAAATAGCCAAAACCATCTTGAGAAAAGAGAACAAAATTGGAGGATTCACACTTCCTGATTTTAAAACTTATAAAGTCACAGTAATAATAATAAAAAAAGGTGTAGTGCTGGAAGGAGGAAGGACAGACATATAGACCAATGAAATCAACTTGAGAGTTAAGAAACAAACCCTCACATTTTTGGCCAGTTGAGTTTTGGCAAGAGCACCACATCCACTCAGTGGGGAAAGAAAAGTTCAAGGACTGGATACCCATATGTAAAAGAAGGAAGGCAGACTCCTATTTTCTACTATATACAAAAGTTAATTAAAAATGGATCAAAGACCTAAAATAAAAACCTAAACTATATAACTCCTAGAAGAAAACCTAGGGAAATACCTTCAGATGCTTGTGCTAAGCCATGGTTTCTTGGACTTTAGGAACTTGTGTTAGGCAAGGTATCTTAGACTTTCAATCTTCAGGAATTTGTGTTACACAATGGTTTCTTATACTTTAGACCAAAAAGAAACAGCAACAGAAGAAAAAAATAAATAAGTGGACTTCATAAAAATTAAAAACGTTTGGACAAAGGACTTCATCATGAAAGTGAAAAGAAAACTTACATAATGCAAGAAAATATTTGGATACCACATACCTGATAAGGATTTAATATACAAAAAGAAAGAAATTTTCAACTTAACAATAAAAAGTAAAAAAAATACCGATTGAAAAACGGACCAAAGACTTGAATAGACATTTTTCCAAAGAAGATATATAAATGGCCAAAAACACATGAAAATATGTTCAACATCTTTAGCCATTAGGGAAATGCAAGTCAAAAGTAAAATGAGATACCATTTCAAACCAACCAGAATGGCTACTATTGAAAAATGGGAAATAAATGTTGGAGAGAATGTTGGGAAACAAGAACACTGGGTCTGTGTTAGTGGGAATATAAAATGGTGCAGCTGCTGTGGAAGACAATTTAGTGGTTCCTTAGAAAGGGACCTGTCAATCCCACTTCTAGGTATATAAACAAAAGAATTGTAAGCAAGCACTCAAACAAATATTTGCACACATCAATGTTCATAATAGCATTATTCACAATTGCCAAAAGATGGAAGCATCCCAAGTATCTATTAACAGATGAATGGATAAACAAAATGTGTTATAGATATACAATGGAATATCATTCAGCTGTAAAAAAGAATGGAATGCAGATACATACAATGATGTGGGTGAATTTTGAAGATGTCATGTTAAGTGAAATAAGTGAGTCCTAAAAGGCAATATTGTATGATTTCAGTTATTTGAAATAATTAGAGTAAGCAAATTCCTAGAGTCAGAAACTAAAATACAAGTTACCAGGAGCCACAATGGGGAAAGGGAATGAGGAGATAATGCTTAATATTGGTACATAATATTGATGGAAAAATTTTGCTAATTGACAGTGGTGATGATAACACAACCTTGTGAATGTAATTAACAGCACTGAATTGTATATGTGAATGCAGTTAAAAGGGGGGAACTTTTAGGTTATAAACATATTACTAGAATAAAAACTTTTAAAAACACATAGTACTGTACAACATAAACAGTGAAACCTAATGTAAAGTATGAAATATAGTCAATACTACAATTATAATAATATTCTTTCATCAATTGTAACTAACACTAATGTAAAGGTTTATAATAGTGTGTGGCTGGGGTATTAAATCTTTATTTTCAGCATGATTTTTCTGTAAATCTGTGTTCTAATTTTCTAGGCTGCTCCAGCAAATACCACAAAATGGGTTGGCTTAAACAATGGTAATTTATTGGATTACAGTTTTGAGGCTAGGAAAATGTCCAAATCAAGAATCATCCAGGCAATGCTTTCTTCCTGAAGACTGGCCGTCGGCCATCCTTGGATCCTTTGCCACCTGGCAAGGCATATGGAACATCTGCTGATCTCTCCCTTCTCTTCTGGTTGTCATTGATTTCAGCTTCTTGCTTCTATGGCTCTCTTTCTCTGTATTCATTCCATTTATAAAGGACTCCAGTAATAGGTTTAAGACTTATTCTGAATGAGGTGGCTGCACCTTAACTGAAATAGCGACAATCAAAAGGTCCTCTTTACAGTGGGTTTATGTCCATAGGAATGGATTAGATTTAAGAAAATGTTTTCCTGGGGTACAAACAGCTTCATGCCACCACAACCTACAACTTCTCTAATAAAAAGAAGTAAAAACAATATATAAAATTTTAAAATAATCACAAATATTTGTGGGATATAGCAAAAGCTGTACATACAGGAAAATTTGTAACATTGAATGCATATATTAGAAAAGAACAAAGATACAAAATCAGTTAGCTAAACTGTGACCTTAGGGAACTAGAGAAAGAGCATTATAAATCTAAAGCAAGCAGAAGAAAATAAATAATAAAAATTAGAGCAGAAGGCAATAAAACTGAAAACAGGAAAATAAGAGAAAATCAATGAAACCAAAAGTTGATTCTTTGAAATGATCAATAAAATTGACAAACCTCCAGGCAGGCTAATCAAGAAAAAGAAAAATGACACAAACTACTAATATAACAAATGAAAGAGGGACCATCACTATTGGACCCAGGGTTATTAAAAAATAATAAAAGAGTTATTAATAACTCAATGCAAACAACTTTGATAAATTAGATAAAATATATCAATTCCTTGCAGAACATAGTCTATTCCCATTCACATAAAAAATCTGATATCTACTGGAGAAAATGAATTCATAATTAATAACCATACAAACAGAAAGAACCAGGTCCAGGTGCACCACTCACTGGTAAATTCTGAACATATAAGAAATGATACCAATTTTCTACAGTCTCTTTCAGAAAATACATAGAAGGAACATTTCCTAACTCAATCTATGGGGCCAGCATTACCCTACTACCAAATAAAGGCATTACAAGAAAGGGGATTTACAGATCAATATCTCTCATGAATATAGATATGAAAATCCTCAATAAAAATATTAGCAAATCAAATCCAATGATGTGTAAAGGTATATACTACACAACGAAGTGGGATTTATACCAGGCTGGTTCAACATTAAAAAATGAATTCACATAATCCATCACATCAACATGTTAAAGAGAAATCAATTCAACACATACAGAAAAAACATTTAACAAAGTCACTAGCAATAGAGGGGGAATTTCTTAACTTGATAAAAAAAACTCTACAAAAAGCATACAGCTAGCATTATACCTAATGAAGAGAAATGATCTTTTCCCCCTAAGATCCAGAACAAGGCAAAGATGTCCCCTATGAACATCCAACATTGTACTGGAAGTCCTAGCTAGTGCGATTACAAAAAAGAAGAAATAATGGTATTGACATTGGAAAGGAAAACATAAAGCTGTTTCTGTTCACAAGTGACATAATTTGTCTATGTAAAAAACTCCAAGAATTGACAAAAACAAACTCCTGGAACTAATGAGCAGTTATAGCAAGATTGCAGGATTTAGGTTAACATATGAAAGTCAATTGCTTTCCTATATACCAGCAATGAACAGACAGAATTTGAAATTGAAAACACACCATTTACATTATGTGCTGGTTTGAAACTATTATGTATTGCAGAAAAGCCATGATTTAATAATGATTGGTTCTTGTGGGAGCAACTGTTTCTTTTAAACCTGATTCAATACTGTAGGTTGGAATCTTTAGATTATCTCCAAGGAGATGTGACATACCCAATTGTGTGTGGTGACTTTTTGATTAGATGGATGTATGATCCCACCCATTTTAGGTTGGTCTTGATTCATTTACTAGAATCCTTTAAAAGAGGAAACATTTTGAAGAGATCCAGAAATGACAGAGCTGACAGAAACTTCAGAGCAGGATTGACAGGCAGAGAACAGAGGCATGGATATTTCAAGATGCTTGGAACCCAGGAGAGTTGCCATGAGATGTTAAGCAAGCCAGAACCTGTAGAGAGCCAAGGGAAGCCAGGAGATGAAAGCCAGCCTTGGAGAAGCAAAGTAAGGAACCCCCACCAGAACAGAGGCTGAAGGCATTGCAGCCCAGGAGCAAGGGACCAGCAGATGCCAGCCATGTGACTTCCCAGCTGACAGAGCTATTCCAGACACATCAGCCCTTCTTGAATTAAGGTATCTGGACATTTTCATAGACTTAGAACTGTAAACTTGTAAGTTAATTAAATTCTCCTTTTTAAAAGCCATTCCAGTTTTGGTATAATGCATTTTGGCAGCTTACAAACTAAAACATATTAGTACTAGAATAAATCTAACAGACTATGTACATGATTTGAATGAGGCAACTCCAAAACTCTCATGAAATAATTCAAAGAAGTACTAAATAAATAAATGGAGAGATATTCTATGTTCATAGATCAGAAGAGTAAATTTTTTTTATCAATTTAAAAATATATAAAACAAGCAAATGCAAACATTCCCAACTTTGGAGAGAATGTTGGGAAACAAGAACACTGGGTCTGTGTTAGTGGGAATATAAAATGGTGCAGCTGCTGTGGAAGACAATTTAGTGGTTCCTTAGAAAGGGAGAGAATTGGAGAGAATGTTGGAGAGAATGTTGGGAAACAAGAACACTGGGTCTGTGTTAGTGGGAATATAAAATGGTGCAGCTGCTGTGGAAGACAATTTAGTGGTTCCTTAGAAAGGGACCTGTCAAAGAGACTAAAATATAATGATTCAGCAATTATACTCATTTGTCAAAACCTACCTTCTCTATATAACTCCATCACCTTTTATCTTTCTTCCACTTTTAGGGGTATTTGGGCTATGCTAACTTTTTCATGTTGGAAGGGGCTGTTGATAATATAGAATAGGGGGATGAAACTAGTTCATGTTCTGGAGAGGCTGGCACCTCTGTATTTGAGGACTTGTCTGGTCCAGGGACCCATCTGGAGGTTGTAGGTTTCTGAAAAGTTAACCTAGTCCATGGAACCTCTGTAGAAACTTATATAATGCCCTAGGTGTTCTTTAGGATTGGCAGAAATGGTATTGGTTGGGGTTTGGCAAGTTATGGTAGGTAGCAGTGTCTAAGTGAAGCTTGCATGACAGTGACTTCCAGAGTAGCTTCTCTCAACTCTATTTGAATTCTTTCAACCACTGATACCTCATTTGTTACACTTCTGTCCTAGTTTGCTAGCTGCAGAATGCAACACATCAGAGATGGATTGGCTTGCAATAAAAGGGGATTTATTTAGTTAACATATAGTTCTTCAGAGGAAAGGCAGCTAACTTTCAACAGGTTCTTTCTTTCATGGGAAGGCAAAGAGTGATCTCTGCTGGCCTTCTCTTCAGGCCTCTAGGTTCCAGTATCTTTCCCCAGGGTAATTCCTTTCTGCATCTGCAAAGGCCTGGTCTGAGATAAGGTATGCTGAGCTGCTTGGGCTGTGCCACATTGAGCTTCCTCATTTAATCACAAGCCAATTAAACCAAACATCATTCATTGCAGCAGGCATGCCTCCTATCCGACTGCAGATGTAATCAGCAACAGATGAGGTTCACATGCCATTGGCTCATGTCCACAGCAATAGAAAGAGGCACCTTCACCTGGCCAAGTTGACACCTGAATCTAACTACCACAACTTCCTTTTCCCCTTTTGGTCAGGATGCCATTGTTGACCCACAGTGTCAGGGCCAGGCTCATCCCTGAGTGTCATCTCCCACACCACTAGGGAGACTTTTACCCCTGGATGTCATGTCCTGTGTAGGGGGGAGGGCAATGATTTCACTTGCGGAGTTGAGCTTAGAGTGAGAGGCCATATCTGAGCAACAAAAGAGGTCCTCTGAAAGTAACTCTTAGGCATACCTATAGGTAGGCTAAGCTTCTCTACATACATAAGCTTCATAAGTGCAAGCCTCAAGATCAAGGACTTGGCCTAAGGATTTTCCCTAATAGTTCCTTAATTTTTCTGCCATCCCTCAAGGGATTTTGCCAATACTTTTTTATTATCTGCTAATATACTTTGAGATTTATCCAGGCATTACAGTAAGCTATACAGTATTAAAGGCCCTCATTTTTATTCTGGGCTCCCTTTATCCCTGTGTTTGGATTGCTTAAATGGTCTAGATAGACAGGTTGAATTGAATTACATGCTACAGAAAATTTAAGTTCTGGGCAAAATAAAACTTTCTTCCTCTGGACTCAAAGACTAGATGAGGTTCTAAAATACAAAAAAAAAAAGAAAAAAAGAAAAAGAAAAAAGTCTTCCTTACCCCTGTATTCTGAATTACCTTAATCCCAACCCAATTGGCTTTGTTCTTATCTCTGAATACCAGGTTATATATATATATATATATATAGCAGCCTCTCAAATTCCAGAAATAACACTGCTGTGGACTAAATGTGACATCTGTAAAAACTTGAGACAATCTAGGCCCGTTTTCTTTTTATAAGTATTTTCTAAATGAGATCATATAATATTTGCTCTTTTGTTTCTAGCTTATTTTGCCTCACCAAATGTCCCACAGGTTCATACACAACATTGCATGCCTTTTTGTAGCAGCACAATATTCAATCATATGTATACACTATCATTCACCAATCTATTTCTCAGTTAATGCTTCAGCCACCTCCATTCACTGCAAATCATATATAATGTCCAAAGTCAACAGTCCATCAACACTTTCAATTTTAGATAATTTTATTGTTCTCATGAGAGAGATAACCAATAAACGCACCCTCACCAAACAGAAAATCCAAACCTCCCCTTAACTCTTATCCCTTCCCCCATTTTTTATCCCTGGTATTGCTGTGGTATTGTTGTTTTCCCGTCAAACAGCACTTAGCATGCAATAACAGTTTTCTCCCTATACCCCCAAATTATGCACTCTTTGTAGAAGATTCTTACCTTTGTAGTAGTTCATTGAAGAACTTACATTTGGAGTGTTAATAGATGGGACACATGGGTCTATACAATCCCTTTCAATCATGCTCACCTTTAGTATGGCAATATTACTTATAGACACACTAGTAAACTGCCTTCACTTCTATCCTCTTCCATTTAAGTTTAACCTCATTAGTTAACTGTTCACCCATCTCTAGCTTCCGTGTATCTCTAGGTCCCCTATATTCTGTATTATAGGCTTTTGATTTTACCTTTACCATGGTCATAAAAGTGGAATCATGCAGAATTAATCTTTTGCACCTGGCTTTATCTTTTGTGTCTGGCTTAGTTCACTCAGGATTTGGTAGTCTATTTCTGCTCTCTCGATTCAATTCTATTGGTCAATACTTCTTTGTGTCAGTACCATGTTGTTTTGACCACTGCTTTCTAACAAGTTTTAAAATCAAGAAGTGTCAATCCTCCCACTTCCCTCTTCTTTTTTAGGATGTGTTTATCTATTCAGGGTCTCTTTCCCTTCCAGATGAATTTGGTAACTAGCTTTTCCAAGTCTTCAAAGTAGGTTAATGGAATTTTGATTGGTACTGCATTGAATCTGTGGATCAGTTTGGGTAAAACTGACATCTAAGCTACATTTTACCTTCCTATCTATGAGGAGGGAATGTCTTTCCACCTATTTAGGTCTTTGATTTCTTTAAGCAATGTTAGTAGTTTTCTGTGTACAAGTCCTATACATCCCTAGTTAAGTTTATTCTTAGATACTTGATTCTTTTTGTTGCTATTTTGAATGGAATTTTTTCCTTAATTGACTCCAGTTAGGTTATTGCTTGTGCATAAAAATTACTGATTTTTGCAGTTTAATTTTATATTCTGCCACCTTGTTGAATTTATTAGTTCAAGTAACTTTGTTGTAGGCTTTTCAGGATTTTCCAAATATAGTATCATGTCATCTGCAAATAAGTTTTACATCTATCTTTCCAATTTGGATGCCCCTTATTTCTTTTTCCTGCCTGATTGCTCTACCTAGAACATTTACTACAATGGTGAATAATAGTGGTGACCAAGGGCATCCTTGTCTCATTTTTGATCTTAGGGGGAAAGCTTTCAGTGTCTCACCAAGTGTGATGCTGGCTAGGGGTTTGTCATATATGCCCTTTATCATATTGAGGATGTTACCTTTGATTTCTACCTTTTGAAGTGTTTTTATCAGAAAAGGATGTTGAATTTTGTCTAATGCTTTTTCAGCATCAATCAAGATTATGTGATTTTCCCCTTTCAATTTGTTAATGTGTTGCATTACATTAATTGATTCTCTTGTGCTGAACCATCCTTGTATTCCTGGTATAAATGCCACTTGGTCAAGTTGTATAATTCTTTTAATGTGTTGTTGGATTTGATTTGCTAGTATTTTGTTATGAATTTGTTTTGCATGGGCAGGCACCGTGAATCGAACCCGGGTCTCCGGCATGGCAGCCAAGAACTCTGCCTGCAGAGCCACCATGGCCCTCCTGTTATGAATCGTTGCATCTATTTTCATTAGGGAGATTTGCCCCTTGTTTCCCTTTCTTATAGCATCTTTACCTGGTTTTGGTATTAAAATGATATTAGCTTCATAAAATGAGTTAGGTGGTGTTCCTTTTTTCTCAAGTTTTCTGAAAAGTTTGAGTGGGGTTGTTGTTAGTTCTTTTTGGAATGTTTCATAAAATTCCCCTGTGAGGTCATCTGGCCCTGGGCTTTTCATTGTAGGAAAATTTTTGATGACTGGCTTGTTTTGTTGAGATCTTCTATTTCTTCCTCAGTCAATGTAGCTTGTTTGTATGTGTTTTAGTTTGCTAAGGCTGCCAGAATGCAACACGCCAGAGATGGATTGGATTTTAATAAAGGGGGATTTATTTGGTTAAAAACGTATAGTTTTTCAAAGGAAAGGCAACTAACTTTCATCTGAGTTTCTCCCTTACACGGGAAGGCAGAGGTCAATTTCTGCTGGTCTTCTCTCTTGGCTTCTGGATTCCCACAGCTTTCTCTGGGGTGATTCCTTTCTACATCTCAAAGGTCTCAGCTGCAAGTGCTGAGATGAGGTATGGTGAGCTGCTTGGGCTGTGCTACATTGAACTCTCTCATTTAAGCATCCAGCCAATTAAACTAAACATCACTCATTGCAGGAGGCATACTCTCTAGCCTACCGCAGATGCAGTGACAGATGATCTTCACATGCCAACAGCTCATGCCCACAGCAACAGAACTAGGTACCTTCACCTGGCCAAGTTGACAGCTGAACCTAACTACCACAGTGCGTTTCCAGGAATTTGTCCATTTCATCTAAGTTGTCTGATTTGTTGGCATATAGTTGTTCATAGTATCCTTGTATTATTTCTTTTATTTCTTCAGAGTCTTTGGTTACACACCCCTTCTCATTTCTGATTTTGTTTATTTGCATCCTCTCTCTTTTTTTTTTGTCAGTCTTGCTAGTGGCCCTACAATTTTATTGATTTTCTCAAAGAACCAACTTTTGGTTTTATTGATTATTTCTATTGTTCTTTTGTTCTACCATTCATTTAACTCTGATTTAATCTTTGTTATTTCTATTCTTCCATTTGCTTTGGGGTTTGCTGTTCTTTCTCAAGTCCCTCCTTTCCTACCACTTTTAAGTTGCCTTTTTCTTGATTCAGTGCTCATTTGGTTGTGGTAAACCTTTTACTTTTTTTGTTTCAGAGTTCTGAGAAAGTTGGTTCTGCCAGCTTGTTCAGTTTGTTTCTTTCCCAATATTTCTGTGAGTGAGGCTATGCTTGTGGAGATTGTTACTCTGTCATCCTGCTTCTGTCACTCCCCCAGGCCACAAGTTTTCATAGATGCACTTTCTCAAGTAGAGTATGTTTATTTCTAGATAGATGAGTCTTTACCTTAAATGGGTGTTGAGTTTTTCCACATACTTTTTTTTTTGCATCTATTGGTATGATCATATTTTTTGTTAACCTATTAACATTGATGAATTTTCAAATATTAAAGCCAACCTTGCATTCCTGGAATAATACTACTTAGTCATGATGTACTCTTCTT
>PVIY010038224.1:0-24060 GCA_004026745.1 Myrmecophaga tridactyla | reverse complement strand
TTGATGCTGAGTCTCAGCTCATTCTAGGATTTCTGTCCCACGTTGCCAGGAAGGTCCACACCCCTGGGAGTCATGTCCCACGTAGACAGGGGGAGGGTGGTGAGTTTGCTTGTTGTGTTGGCTGGAGAGAGAGGCCACATCTGAGCAACAAAAGAGGCTCTCTTGGGGGTGACTCTTAGGCCTAATTTTAAGTAGGCTTGACCTATCCTTTGTGGGGTTAAGTTTCATATGAACAAACCCCAAGACTGGGGGCTCAGCTATAGCTTTGGTTGTCCACAGTGCTTGTGAGAATATCAGGAATTCAACTTGGGGAGGTTGAATTTCTCCCCATTCTCACCATTCCCCGAAGGGGGCTTTGCAAATACTTTCCCACTCACTGATCAAATCACTCTGGGATTCATTGGGGCAGCACTCTGGACAAACCAACAAAATCTCATGTCCTACCTGAGATTCCAAGTACTTATGGTGTTCAATCAAACTGTCTACATAAATTATATTAGGAAATGGAATGCACTAGTCAAAATATAAATTTTTACCACATAAACATTTTTTGCTTTAGTCTCACACATAAGGTGACATTCATCCTATTGCTTTTATTTTCCACACTGCTTGTGAGAATATCAAGAGTTCAACTTGGGGAAGTTGAATTTTCCCCTGTTCTTACCATTTTCCAAAGTGGACTTTGCAAATACTTTTTTATTCACTGTTCAAATCACTCTGGGATTTATCGGGACATCACTCTGGACAAACCAACAAAATCTCATGCCCTACTCAATGTTCGATGCATTTATGGTGTTCAATTAAGCGGTCTACATAAGTTATATTAGGAAATGCTCTAGTCAAAATATAAATTTTGTACCAAATAAACATTTTTTGCTTTAGTCTCACACATAAGTTGAAATTTTAAAATATTAACTGCCATCTATTTCAGCACCCTGCAGTAATGACATTCCTTTGTTCTTCCTCAAGCAAAAACATTTTTTAAATTTGTACATTTAGTCACTATCATTATACACTCTAGGCATTCCTAGATTATACCATCTCAGTCTTTATTGTCTGTCTTTCTTTCTGATTTCATTTGTGCCCCCAGCCCTCCTCCCTCTATCATTCTCACATTCAGCTTCTTCAGTGTTTTAACACAATTGTATTTCAGTTAGGTAGTATTGTGCTGTCCATTTCTGAGTTTTTACATTCAGTCCTGTTGCACAATCTGTATCCCTTCAGCTCTAATTACCCAGTATCTTACCCTATTTCTATCTGCTGATGGTCTCTGTTACCAATGAAATTCTCCAAGTTTATTCACTAATGTCAGTTCATATCAATGAGACCATACAGTATTTGTCCTTTTGTTTCTGGCTAATCTCACTCAGCATAATGTCCTTAAGGTCCTTCCCTGTTGTTACATACTTCATAACTTTATTCTGTCTTACAGTTGCATAATATTCCATCGTATATATATACCACAACTTGTTTAACCACTCGTCTGTTGATGGACATTTTGGCTGTTTCCATCTCTTAGCAATTGTAAATAATGCTGCTGTAAACATTGGTGCGCAAATATCCATTTGTGTCCTTGCCCTCACGTCCTCTGATTCGATGTCTAGCAGTGGTATTGCCGGGTAATATGACAATCCTATATTTAGCTTTTTGAGGAACCGCCAAACTGCCTTCCACAGCAGTTGTACCATTTGACATTCCCACCAACAGTGGATAAGTGTGTCTCTTTCTCCACATCCTCTCCAGCACATGTCATTTTCTGTTTTATTGATAATGGCCATTCTGGTGGTTGTGAGATGATATCTCATTGTGGTTTTGATTTGCATTTCTCTAATAGCCAGGGAAGTTGAGCATCTCTTCATGTACCTTTTGGCCATTTGTATTTTCTCTTCTGAGAAGTGTCTGTTCAAGTTTTTTGCGCATTTTGTAATTGGGTTGTCTGTCTTTTTGTTGTTGAGTTGAACAATCTCTTTATAAATTCTGAATACTAGACCTTTATCTGATATATCGTTTCCAAATATTGTCTCCCATTGTGTAAACTGTCTTTTTACTTTCTCGATGAAGTTCTTTGATGCGCAAAAGTGTTTAATTTTGAGGAGTTTCTGTTTCTTTCTTTCTTTCTTCAATGCTCTTGCTTTGGGTGTAAGGTCTATAAAACCACCTCCAAGTATAAGATTTATAAGATATTTCCCTACATTTTCTTCTAACGGTTTTATGGTCTTAGATCTAATGTTTAGGTCTTTGATCCATTTTGAGTTAACTTTTGTATAGGGTGTGAGATATGGGTCTTCTTTCATTCTTTTGCATATGGATATCCAGTTCTCTAGGCACCATTTATTGAAGAGACTGTTCTGTCCTAGGTGAGTTGGCTTGACTGCCTTATCAAAAATCAATTGTCCATAGATGAGAGGGTCTATATCTGAACATTGTATTCAATTCCATTGGTCAATATATCTATCTTTATGCCAGTACCATGCTGTTTTGATTCATTTGTTTTTTAAAGCAATTTTATTGAGACAAATTCTTATCCATACAATCCATCTAAAATACACAGTGTCTTCTAGTAAATTCAGAGTTGTGCATTCATCGGCACAATCAATTCTAGAACATTTTCACCCTCAAAAGAGTTAGCTATGTTATATAGTTCCCTGTTTCATCCTCTGGCTTTTGTTCTAATGACATACGCAACCCTAAGCATAATTGCAGCCACATCTCATTGCTGTTAATTGCATTCACTATAACGTGCCAACATTTCCTCCATCCATTTCCAAACATCCGCAAACAACCTTAATACATATTCTGCACATATTAAGCATCAGCTCCCCATTCTCTATCCTCATTTTATCTTCTGGAGACCTGTGTTCCAGATATTAACACCATTAGTTTGCTAGTTATATTCAGCTCATATTAGTGAGGTCATGCAATACATGTCCTTTTGTGTCTGATTATTTCACCGAAGAATGTTGATCCATGTAGTCATGCTCTTGACTTCATTTCTTCTTGCAGTTGTATATTCTGTCATATGTATATACCACGATTTGTTTATCCATTCATCGCTTGATCACACCTGGGCTGTTTCCATCTTTTGGCAATTGTAAGTAATACCACTGTGAACAACAGTGTGCAAATATCTGTTCATGTCTCTGCTTTCATTTTTTCTGAGTATTTTCCTATAGTGGGATTGATGGATCCGTATGGTACTTCTAAACTTAGCTTCCTGAAGAACCATGAAACTCTTCCACGGTGGCTATTTTGTTCTCCATTCCCACTAGCAATGAATAGATGTTCCTGTTTCTCTACATCTTCTCCAACACTTGCAGTTTACTGGTTTTTTAATAGTGGTCATTCTTCTAGGTGTGAAATGATATCTCATTGTATTTCTAATTTGCATTTCCCTAATAGCACATGATGTTGAACATCTTTCAATGTTTTTTTCTGGTCATTTGTATAGCCTGTTTGGAGAAATGTCTATCATATATTTTGCTCATTTTTCAATTGGTTGTTCGTTTTTTTATCGAGTTGTAGGATCTCTTCATATATCTTGGAGATTAAATCCTTATTGGGTATGTGGTTTCAAAATATTTTACTCCCATTTGAGTAAGCTGCTTTCTCACACTCTTAACAAAGTCCTTTGAAACCATTCCTAGATTTTGTATTCTTTTAGTTGCTATTATAAGTGGAGTTGTTTTCCTGATTTCCTTCTTTAGATTGCTCATTACTAGTGTATAGAAGCACAACTGATTTTTGAATATTAATTTTGTAGTCTGCCGCTTAGATGAATTCACTTATAGGGTCTAGTCACTTTGCTGTAGATTTTTCAGAACTTTCATTTTATCTTTTTTTTTTTTCTTCTTAAATTTGCATATGGGCAGGAGGCACCAGGGATCGAACTCCAGACCTCAAGCACGGCAGGTCGGAGCTCTGCCTGCTGAGCCATGGCAGCCGCCCGATTTTTCAGAACTTTCTATTTATTTGATCATGTCATCTGCAAATAGTGAAAGTTTTACTTTTTCCTTTCTGATTTTGATGCCTTTTATTTCTTTTCTAAACTTTTTTTTTGTCTAATTTCTCCAGCTAGAACTTCTAGCACGATGTTGAGTAACAGTGGTGACAGTGGTTATTCTTGTCTTAATAGGAAAGCTTTCAGTCTTTCACCACTGAATATAATATTAGCTGTGAGATTTTCATATATTCCCTTTAGCAAGTTGAGAACATTTCCTTCTATTCCTATCTTTTGAAGTGTTTTTATCAAGAAAGAATGCTGAATTTTGTCAAATGCCTTTTCTGTATCGAGATGATCACGTGGTTCTTTTCCTTCAATTTGTTAATAATATTGTGTTACCTTAATTAATTTTCTTGTGTTGAACCACCCTTGCATAGCTGGGATAAAACCCACTTGATCATGGTGTATAATTATTTTAATGTGTGTTTCAATTAATTAATTAATTAAACATACACATTCTTATCACATGATCATTCCATTCTTGATATATAATCAGTAACTCACAATATCATCACATAGTTATATATTTATCATCATGATCATTTCTTAAAACATTTGCATCAATTCAGAAAGAGAAATAAAAAGACAACAGAAAAAAATTCATACATACCATACCCCTTACCCCTCCCTTTCATTTATCACTAGCATTTCAATCTACTAAATTTATTTTAACATTTGTTCCCCCTATTATTTATTGATTTTTGATCCATATGTTTTACTCATCTGTCCATACCCTATATAAAAGGAGCATCAGACACAGGGTTTTCACAATCACACAGTCACATTGTGAAAGCTATATCATTATATAATCATCTTCAAGAAACATGGCTACTGGGACACAGCTCTACAGTTTCAGGCACTTCCCTCCAGCCTCTCCATTACACCTTAACTGAAAAGGTGATATCTGTATAATGTGTAAGAATAACCTCCAGGATAACCTCTCGACTCTGTTTGGAATCTTTCAGCCATTGACCCTTTATTTTGTCTCATTTTGCTCTTCCCCCTTTTGGTCAAGAAGGTTTTCTCAATCCCTTGATGCTGAGTCCCAGCTCATTCTAGGATTTCTGTCCCATGTTGCCAGGAAGGTTTACACTGGGAGTCATGTCCCACATAGGGAGGGGGAGGGCAGTGAGTTTACTTGTCATGTTGGCTGAGAGAGAGAGGCCACATCTGAGCAACAGAAGAGGTTCTCTGGGGGGTGACTCTTAGGCCTAATTTTAAGTAGGCTTAACCTGTCCTTTGCGGGGTTAAGTTTCATATGAACAAACCCCACAATTGAGGGCTTAGCCTATTGCTTTGGTTGTCCCCCCTGCTAGTGAGAATATCAAGAATTCTCCACTTGGGGAAGTTGAGTTTTCCCCCCTTCTTGCCATTCCCCCAAGGGGACTTTGCAAATACTTTTTTATTCACTGTTCAAATCACTCTGGGATTTATTGGGACATCACTCTAGACAAACCAACAAAATCTCATGCCCTACTCAAGGTTCCATGTATTTATGGTGTTCAATTAAGCTGTCCACATAAATTGTATTAGGAAATGCACTAGTCAAAATATAAATTCTGTACCAAATAAACATTTTTTGCTTTAGCCTCACACATAAGTTAAAGTTTTAAAATATTAATTACCATCTATTTTCAACACCCTGCAGTAATGACATTCTTTTGTTCTTCCTCATGTGAAAACATTTTTAAATTTGTACATTTAGTCACTATCTTTATACACTCTAGGCATTCCTAGATTATACCATCTCAGTCTTTATCATCTATCTTTCCTTCTGATTTCATTTGTGCCCCCAGGCCTCCTCCTGCTATCCTTCTTACATCAGTGTCATTCAGTGTTCTAACATTATTGTATTACAGTTAAGTAGTATCATGCTATCCATTTCTGAATTTTTACAATCAGTCCTGTTGCACAATCTGTATCCCTTCCGCTCCAATTACCCAATATCTATCCTATTTCTATCTCCTAATGGTCTCTGTTCCCAACTGAAATTCTTCAAGTTCATTCACTGATGTCAGTTCATATCATTGGGACCATACAGTATTTGTCCTTTTGTTTGTGGCTAATCTCACTCAGCATAATGTCCTTAGGGTCTATCCATGTTGTTACATACTTCGTAACTTTATTCTGCCTTACAGCTGCATAATATTCCATCATATGTATATAGTGCAGCTTGTTTAGCCACTCATCTATTGATGGACATTTTGGCTGTTTCCATCCCTTGGCAAGTGTTCAGTTTTATTTGCAAGTATTTCGTTGAGAATTTTTGCATTTATATTCATCAGAGAAGATTGATCTGTAATTTTCCTTTCTTGTGATATCTTTATCTGGTTTTGAAATTAGGATGATGTTGGCTTCATACAGTGGGTTAGGTAGCATTCCCTCCTTTTCAGTTTTTTTGGAAAAGTCTGAGCAGGATTGGTATTACTTCTTGGAATGATTGGTGGAATTCACCTCTGAAATCGTCTGGTCCTGGGTTTTTCTTTGTTGGGAGGTTTTTGATGACTGTTTCGATCTCTTTACTTGTGATTGGTTTGTTGACATCTTTTATTTCTTTTGCAGTCAGTGTAGGTTGTTCATGTGTTTCTAGAAAATTGTCCATTTCATCTAAGTTGTCTAGTTTGTTGGCATACAGTTGTTCATAGTATCTTATATGATCTTGTGTGTTTCTGTGGAATCAATAGTAATATCAGCTCTCTCATTTCTGATTTTATTTATTTGCATCTTCTCTCTTTTTTTCTTTGTCAGCCTAGCTAAGGGATTGTCAATTAGTTGATCTTAAAGAACCAACTTTTGGTTTTGATCCTCTGTATTGTTTTTTGTTGTTGTTGTTCTCAATCTCATTTCTGCTCTAATCTTTGTTCTGTCTTTCTTTCTGCTTGCTTTGGGATTAGTTTGCTGTCCTTTTTCTAATTCCTCCAGGTGTGTTAATAGATCTTTGATTTTAGTTCTTTTTTCTTTTTTAGTGTAGGTGCTTAGGGCTATAAATTTCTCTCTCAGCACTGCCTTTGCTGTATCCCATAAGTTTTGCTATTTTGTATTCTCATTTTCATTTGTCTTGAGATCATTTCTCTTGCAATGTCTTCTTTGACCTACTGATTGTTTAAGAATGTATGATTGTTTGACCTTCATAAATTTGGCCATTTTCCAAGCCTCCACCTACTGTTGATTTCCAGCTTTCCTTCCATTATGATCAGAGGAATTGCTTTATTTAATTTCAGTCTTTTAAAATTTATTACGACTAGTTTTGTGACCCAATGTGTCTGTCCTGAAGAATGATCCATCAGCATGTGAAAAAAATATATATTCTGTTGTTTGGGGTATAGTGTTCTGTATATGTCTGTTGGGTCTATTTTATTTATCATATTATTCAAGTTTCTGTTTCCTTATTGATTCTCTGTCTAGATGCCTTGTTGACATGAGTGTTGTATTGAAATCTCTATTACTGTAGCTGTGTCTACTTCTTCTACTTTTCCCTTCAGTTTTGCTAGTGGTTGCCTCATGTGTTTTGGGGCAGTGTAGTTAGGTATATATATATATTGGTAATTGTTATTTCTTCTTGGTGGATTGTCCCTTTTATTATTATATAATGTCCTTCTTTTTCTCTTATAATGGCTTTGCATTTAAAGTCTATTTTTTCTGATATTAGTATAGCTACCCCAGCTTCTTTTTTTTTTGGGTACTTGTCTGTGTGAAATATTTTTTTCCAACTTTTCACTTTCAACCTATTTATCCTTGGGTCTGTGGTGAGTCTCTTGTAGACAGCATATAGATGGTTCATATTTTTTTTTATCCATTCTGCCAGTCTGTGTTTTTTGACTGGGGAGTTTAATTTATTAACATTCAGTATATTACCATCAAGGCAATACTTACCTCACCTATTTTGTCCTTTCACTTTTATATTCATATCTATTTTTGTTTCTCTGTATATCCTTCTAGTTATCTTTACTGGTACTCTTCATTTCTATACTCTCCTCCAAACTCTCCTGCCCTTTTCTTTCAGTCTTCAGGACTCCCTTTAATAATTCTTGTAGGACAGGTCTCTTGTTAATGAACTTTTTCAGCTTCTGCTTATCTGTGAATATCTTAACCTTTCCCTCATTTTTGAAGGACAGTTTTGGTGGATTTAGAATTCTTGGCTGGCAGTTTTTCTCTTTAGTATTTGAATATCTCATATCATTGCTTTCTTGCCTCCATGGTTTCTGATGTTTGGTGCATGGTGTTATCAGCATCCCCTGTTTTTAAAGAATTGCTTTCCTCTTGCTGCTTTCAGAATTCTTTATCTTTGGCATTTGCCATTCTGATTAGTATGTGTCTTGGAGTAGTTCTGTTAGGATATTTTTCGGTTTGGAGTACGTTGCACTTCTTGGACATCAGTGCCTTTCATAAGAGTTGGGAAGTTTTTGGCCATTATTTCCTTAAATATTCCTTCTGCCCCTTTTCCATTCTTGTCTCTTTCTGGTATACCCATGTTGCAAATGTTTATGTACTTCGTGTTGTCAGTCAGTTCCTTGATTTTCTCATCCTTTTCTTATCTGTTCTTTTGTCCATTCGAATCTGGAAATTCTGTCTTCTAGCTAGTCCTTTCTTCTGCCTCTTCAGATCTGCTGTTGTGTGCCACTTGTGTATTTTAAATTTCCTCTATTGTGCTTTTCATTCCCATAAGTTGTGGTATTTTTGTTTGCATGCTTTCAGATTCTTCTTTATGCTTACCCAGTGTCATCTTAATATCCTTTATCTCTTTAGACCTGACCTTGAATTGGTTTAGGAGATTTGTTTGAATATATTTGATTAGTTCCAGATTGTGCAACTCCTCTAATTTTTTATTTGCTCCTTTGGCTGGATCATATCTTCCTGTTTCTTAATATGGCTTTTTATTTTTTGCTGATATCTGGGCATCAGATTATCTTCAGATGTTTACTCTGAAGGTAGGATTCTATTTCTTATCAATGCTTTTGTTATTGATTGTGTTAATACTCTTATTTGATACTTTGTTCGTTGGTATTAGTCAACTAGGGCTGGGCCAGGGACCCATGAAGGAGGCACACAGGGCCCTGTGGAAAGGCTCAGATAAAGATGCCCAAAAATCCGTTAATTCTATTCCCCAAAGGTACACTTTTCTGTCCTGCCCATTGTATGGACCTCTTTGCCCAGAAGCCTTTAGAGGTGTATGGCCCTCTTTGCCCAAAAGCCTTTTAGACGTCTTCTCAGAGATGCACTTTCCTCACCTGCCAGCAGATGGCACTTTTTGGCAACCTGTTCCCCTCAGGCCTTAGAACCTCTTAGTGGTTGGCTCCAGGCAGTGACCTAGCAGGCAGGTCACTAGCAGGAGGTCACCGCTCCAGGCAGTGACCTGTTGAGGCCACCAGTCCCTGTGGTCCAGATTCACCAGCCAAACGCTAGAACAGTACTAGACCACGTCCCGCCCAGTTCTTGGGAGAGTGGCCCTTTGCTGCCCTTTTAGTCTCCCTCTGCCATCCCACCCTGAGTTGGCAACCCTGACACTTTCTGCCCAGAGAGTGGGGCATGGGCGCCAAGAGCCCGGCCGAGGGGGATTACTCATGACCTCTTACTGCAGCTTCTGTGCATCTGCACTTTCCTAGGAGCTGCACAGCGCCCCACCACAGCCTCCAGAGCTCTAATCTGTGCATCTGCACTTTCCTAGGAGCTGCACAGCGCCCCACCACAGTCTCCAGAGCTCTAAAACCTTTGCTTCAGACAATTTTTAGACAATTTCTCCATGTTCCCTGGTTGTTTTTAGGGGAAGGAGGGGAGCCCATCCTCTCCCTAATCAGCCATCTTGGATCCTGCTATTTGTTTGTTTAGAAAGCTGAGGCTTATAGTAAAACCAAAGGCCTAGTATTTTTTGTGATCTCAGATGAGTTAGAAGGAAATTGTAGGCCCTCAACCTAAGGGTCTGTGGTTAGACTTCAGAGGGTTAGTGAACCCATTAAAATCATGTGTTGTGTTTTTCCAGAGGAGAGCCATAACTTTTGTCATTTTTCTCAAAGAAACCTAAATCTTAAGAGTTACTGTTGTAAAGATGGTGGTGAAAGCTTGGTTTCTCTCCATTGATTTCCAAGGGTTGCTATTACCTGGACTTCCTTTTGATCTGACTCATAATTTGATTGAATCTGGAAAGGGTTTTTGAAATGTATTTGACTTTGGATGTTGTTTCCAGGACTTAGGCTGTCAATAAATGCATAATAAGTGAAGGAGGCAAAGGAGGGGTGGTAGGGAAGAGAGTTAACTGTAGCCCATCTGGGCCTTTTCAGCAGGGGCCAGAACTTGCTCTCTGGGTCACAGTATAAGCAAAAAATGCTTCTGGTGAGCCTATATTTCCTGAAAGAGTGATAAAGTTCACTTTAGTATACTAAATGTGAATGTCCATGTTATTAAATCAAATCAGGACACACACCTGGTTCACAGGCATATTATCTTCAATAAGATATAATTATCCTTCATAGTTTTATGCTTCTTTCAGGAGTTAGCAAATCAGTCATCAAAACATTGTCCATCATGGATTTTGAGAAGGTTAATCTTGAATTAATAGAGGCCTTATTAGAGTGGATTGTGGACGGAAAACACACCTACCCTCCAGGTAATTGCCTCTTGTCTTCATTTACATGTGAAATGGCAGAGGGAAGGGCACTTACTTTTAAGGTAACGGATACTCTCCCAGCCTAGCTTGTGGAAGCCCCAACCTCACCCCTGTATCCCCAGCTGTGTGTAAAAGTTGCTTATTAGCTTTTCAGAAGGAAATTTTACCTTTTACCTTGAGGTTCACATAGTCTTTTTGCTCCCACCGAGCAAAAGGAGATGTTAACGATACAAAGTCCAAAGGGAAGAAAGCTGAAGAGAAGGCCTGAATGCTCCCCTTATTAAACAGTCAGTCTCTGGCTGAATGAGAGTCTGGTAAGAAGTATTTGACTCATGGAAACTCTCTGCCTGTGGAGGCTGCATGGCAGTGTGGGTAAGGGAACAGGCTTCAGAGTCTGATGGTAAACCTCCCAGCTCTGCTACTCGTGAATTCTGTAACCTTGGATAAAGTAATGATCTCTTCTGTGCTTCAGGGTCCTTGTTCAAAAAATGAGTAATAAATCTTCTTGCATAAAGCTAATTTGAGAATTAAAAAAAAACGTATGTAAACCACATAGCACAGTGCTTAGCATACAGTTAAAGCCCAGTAAATTCCACGCCTAATGATGATATATTTATCACCTCATTATTATTATTGTCACTGTTACTTCTACTGCCGCTTTAACCCAGAGAAGTTTCTACTTTCCCCTTACTGCCTTCCTGTCCCAGTGATCTCTTAACCTCACTTGTGGCCCCTTATCCGCAGAATGTGATTCCCCAGATCTTCTCATAACTGAACGTTTCACATCATGCAGGTTTTTGCTCAAATGCCACTTCTTCAGAGAGGTGTCCTCTGACTTCCCTCTCTGCTGTTGTCTCCCCACTTTATCATAATACCTTCATGTGGTTTTCATTTTCTTTGTAGCACTTAATACTATCCAAAATTGTTTTATTGACTGACAGTATCCTTCAGTGGAATGTAAGCTCCCTAAGAATAGGGATTTCTTGTACACCACTGTATTCCTCAGACCCTAAAACAACGCTGGCATATTTAAGTAACAGTAAATATTTATTGCATGAATAAATAAAGGGTAGCCAACTTTAGGTGACCATTAAATGGAATAATAGAGTTTAAAAAATCACATTATGTGCTCATTACAGCATACTTGAAGAGAAACAGGTCTGACTTTTCTGTTTTGCTTAGACTTTGATCATCGTGGTATTTCTAAAGAGACTTGCGAGCCACATAAAATTTTGAAGTGCCTTTGTTTCTCTTCTCTTGGCAAGTAGCCACTGTTGGCTAATGTATTGCCACTACACTGAATACCTTGTTTCATCCCAAGATACTGGGATGTCACTTAAAAAGATTTAAGCATAGCAACCAAAAATGTCAGAAATTTACTTGAATTCAAAGTAGAGTATATATAGTAATTTTACTATATTTGTGAATATCAAAGATATCCCCGACACAGGTGACCAAGCCACAAGGGCAGAGCAGATTAGATAGCCACATAAAAATAAAGACTTTTTTCCCCATTCATAGATTGTTTTATCTCTCTTATGGCATTTGGGTAGATAGGAACATGGGTATGTAAAGGAAAGAGCATGGATCTGGTGTCAGAAACCCTAGGTTTGTGTTCAGGCTTCACTTTGATTAACTCCATGACATGGCCAAGTTTCTGAGATTGCCATTGCCTCATGTACAAAGTAAGGATCCTAATAACCTTACTAATTGGTGGCCCTGGGGAGCAAACGGACTAATGTGTATGAATGTTCACTGCATATTATGAAGTGCTAAATACAATCCTGAGTTATTTTTTTACCTTATTACTTCAGCGTTCCATTTCCTTAATAATTTAGATTCCTTACTCATTTAATGGAGAAAATAAAAACAGCAATAAATAATAGGTCATAAGTTCCTTGTGGGTAGATCTTTGTATTATCCAGGTACACCTAGCACAACCACCCAATAAATATCTGCGGGTTAAAGGAAGAGCTAGTGAAGACAGTATCAGTTTCCCCAGCTGAAAACAAAAGAAGGTGACTGTTGCTGAGTGTCAACTCCCTGACACAGAAATACACTATGATCAGGTAGCACTGCTTATTTTCTTATAAATAAATACGTTTGTTTATTATAAATAAAATGTAAAAGCCCATAAACTACCAATATGGAATGTTTAGTTAAGGGGCTGCCTCTTCAACATACATCTGAATTTAGATTATCAAGTTGGCCAATTATAGTTTGTATTTCTCAGTTGTATTAAGGCTTTTATGGAATTTATTTATTCATGGAGAGAAGAATCTTCCTGTCTTATAAGGACAGAAGGATAACACTTTCTATAGAAACGAAATTTCAGTGGCCAGTGCACTGAAGAAGTGTGTTTAAAAAACTTTGCTAATGACTTCTCATATAACTTAAGGCATTATATTTTTCCACACCTGTTTTTCCTATTGTTGAAGGATAATACTCCATTCATTTTATAGTTATTAAGTCAAAGAATATTTAAAATCATAATTTCTTTTTTTTTTAAAGCCCTTGGGGACCTTACAAAGAAAAGAAAGTTAACAGTCCAAGTTGTCAGATTAATGCATTTTTTTGTTTAAAGGAGCTTTATCATCTATATCAGTTTTCCCTTTTTCGCATTTGTCAGATTGATTCTTTTTCTCTACCCAGGTGCTATACTTGTGTTTTTACCGGGTCTAGCAGAAATCAAAATGCTTTACGAACAGCTACAGTCTAATTCTCTTTTCAACAACAGACGTAGTAAACGGTAAGTTCTTTTCTATATCCTTAATTATTATCTGCTGCAGTTTTAGGAAGATGAATAGCCACATCTCTTTTATAGTCATTCCTCTTTGTAGAACCAGGTGTTGTTCCTCAAGAATGTATTTGTTTATGCCAGCCAGATATTGGGAAGCTTGTTTGCTCCAGGAAATCAGCTATTTCCATCCATTAGAGAAAAATATTTCTCTTCACTTAGATAGTGACTTAGCAAACTCCTCATGTAATTTCAGTTGCCAGATACTTGGGACGAGGGAGGTAAACCAGTGCTAGTAACAATGAAGAAATGCTACCATTTTGAGAAAAAATAATTTTCAGCGTTTCAGTATGTCCAGTGGCAGGACATACTGGGTATGCCTTCATATCTAAGGGTAAAATTATTTGACAGGTAAATTGTCCTAAGAAATACAGAATGAAGTTTCTTAGCTTACATCACTGTCTCTCCTTCTCTTTTCTGGATTTAAAGGTAGAGAGAAAAGAAGAGAGTCTTCCTTGGTTAGTTTGCTCTGGGCTTGTTAATTGTAGAATCAGCTGTTTATTTCTGTAGTTTATCACCAAATTAAACTCCCTTGTTTTTCCAAAGTTAATGCAATGTTTTTAGTCATAGACCTGTATAAGTATTTTTGCAATGATTAGAAAGAGCATTCCCTTCCTTATTACTTAAAATCATATTTGCTAGTCTTACTAGAAATTCACCCACTGTGATCTGATTCCAGTGCTTTGGGCTACAATGTTTAATGTGCATTTTTTCTCTTTCAGATGTGTTATTCATCCACTTCATTCATCTCTCTCCAGTGAAGAGCAGCAAGCTGTGTTTATAAAGCCTCCTGTAGGTGTAACTAAGATTATAATTTCCACCAATATTGCTGAGACCTCTGTAACCATCGATGATGTTGTTTATGTCATTGATTCTGGAAAAATGAAAGAAAAGAGGTATTCTCTTTTGCTGATATAAAAGAAGAGCTAAAAATGCCTCATTTAGGGTAACAGTTATTTATGGCTAATGCTAAGTGACATGGGTTACTATTTGACAGAAACCCTTCATGAGAACTGTATGTGGATGTGTGATTAATTCTGTATAGCCAGGACCATGAATCTTAAGTCAGCTGAAGGTAGAAAATTTGGAGGCAATGAATTATTTTTCTTATGTGCTTTTTTACATGTGCTTTAATGAAGAACAGTTGAATAAATAAACTGTACGTATTGACACTTGATACCTTTTAAGATTAGCACAAGATGTTTCCACCAGATGCCTACCATCCCAGAACGCACAGGTCACTGTGTCCTTCTACAGAACTGAGGTAGTTCTCCTCTTCTGCCATGCCAAGTAAAGTCTTGGCCATGTTTTGTAAAATAACTCTCTTTTTCACATTTTCTTTTTAATAGATATGATGCCAGCAAAGGGATGGAAAGTCTAGAGGACACTTTTGTATCTCAAGCTAATGCTCTGCAAAGGAAAGGCCGAGCAGGCCGTGTTGCTTCTGGTGTCTGCTTCCATCTGTTCACCAGCCATCACTATGCTCACCAGCTTTTAAAGCAGCAGCTACCAGAAATACAAAGAGTGCCATTGGAACAGCTGTGTCTAAGGTACATCTTTTATTTATTTATTTATTTTATTTTATTATTTTAATACCAAAAAATACGTAACAAATGCAAACATTCCTCTTTTGATCATTCCGTTCTACATATATAATCAGTAATTCACAATATCATCACATCGTTGCATATTCATCATCATGATCATTTCTTGGAACATTTGCATTTAAGGTACATCTTGATTTTTGTGTTCTGCCTCCAAAAGGTCTAAATGTTTTCTTAGTCCATTAAGTTTCATGTTTTCTAGTTCCTAATAACTCATTCATTTGCAAAGTAAGAGCTCTTCAATGTTGCCTTTACTATTCTTTTCAACTTTCTACATACATAGATTTTTACATTGTAGAGGGCCCCAAAATAGAGCTTAAGAATACATTTGTAGGGCAGGCCACGGTGGCTCACCTGCCATGCTGGAGACCCAGGTTCAATTCCTGGTGCCTGCCCATGCAAAAAAAAAAAAAAAAGAAGAAGAAGAAAACATTTGTAAACTAGGAAAGTAATCTAACTTGCCAAGGAGCATCAGGGAAAAATCTCTAACTTCATGATCAATTAGAGCAAAGTAAACAAAAACAACTTGACGACACCGTTACTTGTCTGATGAACAAATAAGAAGAAATATCATAAAATAGAATTTAGTAAACTAATTATCAAACACATTGTTATTGAGGTGAGGGAACCTTTGCTTTCAACCTTTATAAGCATTTGCTTTATGATACATGAACTCTAAAACCATCCAAGCCCAGTGACCTAGTCATCATCCTGGAGGAAGTATGCCCACAAAGAGTAACCCCCACAGCTAACATTACCTCAATGGGGAAAGACCGAAAGCTTTCCCTCTTAGATCAAGAACAAGGCAAGGATACCCACTGTCACCATTATTATTCAGCATTGTGCTGGAAGTTCTAGCCAGAGCAATTAGACACGAAAAAGAAATAAAAGGCTTCCACATTGGAAAGGAAGAAGTCAAAATCTCACTGTTTGCAGATGACATGAAAGTATATGTCAAAAATCCTGAAGAATCTACAGCAAAGTAGCAGGGTACAAGATCAATAACCAAAAATCAGTAGTGTTTCTACCTCTGTGAATGTAAAGTATCTCATTCTTACTTTATGATACCTAGTAGTGACTGTACTATATCAGACCTGGTTTGTTTTTTGGTTTTTGGTTTTTTTTTTTGGCATGGGCAGGCTCTGGGAATCGAACCCAGGTCTCTGGCATGGCAGGCAAGAATTCCGACACTGAACCACCATTGCACCACCCATCAGACCTGTTTTTAATTACTTTATGCTAGAATTTTTTCTTTCCAGATGATGATTGAGAAGCTAACAAAAAATGGTGTCAGGTACCATAACAGTAATAGAATTTGCTGTTTTCTGCAATTTTTGTTTTCTGTAGTTTTTTTTCTTTTCTTTTTTTAATGGCATATGCTGGCAGATGACTGCAGAACCTGGGAAAGCTGTTACTGCTATTGATGCATAACATACTGCTATTGGTCTTTTTATATAAATATAAATAATTTGAATATTTGGAAACCTTAGCTGTGCTGTTAACTTTGGAAAAAGTATCCCAGTTGTACTGTGTTGAGTTGGCATTGTTCAGAAATTAACAGCCTGTATTAGTTTAGAAACGTGTAAATTTGACTTTTTTCTATTTGTACAGGGGTAATGTACTGTATTAAACATGTAAGGTCTTATCCACATGGGTTTGATTGCAGAAACTAATAAAGTGTTCTCTAAATTAAAAAAAAAGAGAGTAACCCCAAAAGGAGAAAAAAATTACATGTACAAAGATGTTATAGATCTTCTTTGCTCCAGTAAATGTATTTTGGGAGCCTTCCACTTAACTGGGCTAAGTGCTAGGGATAATGCAGGAAACAAGACACAGCCCCTGCTTTCATATGTCTATAGTCTGGTCTTAGGAAATTGGGATTGCTGACGGCCAGAACAAAGGCAGTGGCAGCACAAATGAAGAGGAAGGGATTTGAGAAGAACTTTAGAAGTTGATTGGCCAGTGACAGAGGGGGAGAGAAGGGGAAAATGTAATACATGTAGTACATATAATTTAAAAGCAACACGAAGATACAGCAGTAGAAAAATATGGTAAGTTATATAGGGCAGCATGATTCACCCTTATTTTTTCTTTAATCATTTGAAACTTCAGTAAGTAGATTAGGTCAATGCATGTCTTAATGTGAAACACCTTAGGTGGAAAAAAACTAGGTACCAAATAGGTAAACACTCAGAAAAACATAAAACTGTATGTAAATAGGTTGACAACTGAGAAAGGAATTAGAAGTGAAGTAAATAAAACTTTATGCATGTTAGAATTTTCTCTTTTGAAAATTTGCTCAAGTTCATAATTTAAAACAATAACTAATTTAAGAGTTATCAAAAATCAGGCCACTTTTTAATTAATCTCTATATATTAATCTAGATAAATAATCAGATTAATTATATAGATAATTAGCAGATCTTGAAAAAAGTAGATCATTTGAATGTTAATTCATAATTTGAACCTATTGGTATGGAAAGAACATTTTGAAAGCTTATGCAGAGGATTTTTATCAAATTCTGAACCTGAAATTGTTTCTGCAGTTTATTGCTAAGAGAAATAGAAGATATCAGAGATTTTTTTGTTTGGTTGGTTTATTTTGTTTTGTTTACATTAGAGATTGTTTTAAAATGTATTCAAACAAGTACTATTGGGTTTATTCAAGCAGGTATTTGGGAAATTACAAATTATTCTCACTCAAGAAAAATAGTTATCTTACTCTTACCTGTTATCACCCCACCAGAAATGAGATTAAGAAATTATTTTGTTTTGTTTTTTCAGAATTAAAATTTTAGAGATGTTTAACACTCACACTCTCCAGTCTGTATTCTCTTGTCTCATTGAACCTCCACACATTGATTCTCTGCGTGCCTCAAAAGTACGATTACGAGCCTTGGGAGCATTAACTCAAGATGAAAAATTGACGCCTCTCGGATATCACTTGGCTTCTCTGCCTGTGGATGTGAGAATCGGCAAATTGATGCTATTTGGGTCCATCTTCCGCTGTTTGGATCCTGCTCTCACCATTGCTGCCAGTTTGGCCTTTAAGTCTCCTTTTGTAAGTAAATAACATTCATCCCAACTGGAGTCATAAATCTCTTAAGAGGATCATGAGGGGTTTCAGGGGATGTTGTGAGCCCCTTAAAAATTTTCTTGAGAATATGTTTTATGTGAATTTTTCAGGGCAAAATGTTCATAACTTTCATCCGATCCTCAAAAAGGTCCGTGCCTCAAATAAAGACTAAAAACTAGATTATTAGAATAATCTAAATATGCTCTTTCTTGTATCTGCTATACTTGCTCATGACAGAAAAATCAGAAAATGTAAGCAAGCAAGAGGTATCCCGGCAGATTTTGAAAGGCAGTATATTAATTTGATTCCTTTGGAACCATTCTTGCCTCTATTTTTTAAAAAAACACCTTTATTGAAATATAATTCATTTAGCATATGAGTCACCTATTTAAAGTGTACAATTCAGTAGTTTTCACAGATATGTGCAACTATCACCCCAATTCTAGAACATTTTCATCCCCTCATAAAGAAATCCCATACCCATTAGTTATCACTTTCCTATCCCTGCAGCCCCAGCCCCCTCAGCCCTAGAAAATCACAGATCTATTTTCTGTCTTTATTTATTTGCCTATTCTGTATATTTTGTGTTAGTGGAGTTATATATTATGTAGTCTGTTTTTCTTTTATTAATGTGGTCTTTCACAGCTGGCTTCTTTGACTTGGCATGATTTCAAGGTTTGTATCAGTCCTTCACTCCTTGTTATGGTCAAATACTAGTCTATTAAATGAATATATCACATTTTATTTATCCATTCTTCATGGGTTGTTTTTACCTTTTGGTATATTATGAATAATACTGTTGAAAACGTGTACAAACTTTTGTGTAGACATATGTGTTCTAGTTTGCTAGCTGCTGGAATGCAATAGACCAGCAATGGAATGGCTTTTAAAAAGGGGAATTTAATAAGTTGCAAGTTTACAGTTCTAAGGCCGAGAAGATGTCCCAATTAAAACAAGTCTATAGAACTGTCCAATCTAAGGCATCCAGGAAAAGATACCGATATTCAAGAAGGCCGAAGAAGTTCAGGGTTTCTCTCTCAAATGAGAAGGCATGTGGCGAACACAGTCAAGGCTTCTCTCTTGGCTGGAAGGGCACATGGCGAATACGGCATCATGATCTGCTAGTTTTCTCTCCTGGCTTCTGGTTTCATGAAGCTCCCCAGGAGGCATTTTCCTTCTTCATCTCCAAAGGTCACTGGCTGGTGGACTCTCTGCTTCGTGGTGCTGCAGCATTCTGTGCTCTCTCTGAATCTCTCTCTCCAAAATGTTTCCTCTTTTATAGGACTTCAGAAACTAGTCAAGACCCACTCAAATGGGTGGAGACATGTCATCCCCTAATCCAGTTTAACAACCATTCTTGACTAAATCACATCAACCAGGGAGATTGGATAGGGATTATTCTACCTTTATGAAATGGGATTTATATTAAAACATGGCTTTTCTTAGGGGGCATACTTCCTTTCAAACCAGCACAATATGTTTTCATTTCTCTTGGTTATAGACCTAGGAATGGAGTTGCTGTGTCAAATGGTAACTCTACATTTTAGTGATTCTCATTATTCTCCGTAGTTATGTTCTATAAAGTCACCACAAACCCTGAATTAGTGAATGCTAAATCACTGTTCCTACAGGAAATGCAGGATTAGCTTCCTGTGAGTCCCTGGTCACATTTTCATCATCAGATCAATACATAACCTTGTTTATATGTGTTTCTGTTCAAAGATACCTCATTTCATATAAATTGTTGATATGTTAACACTGAACTCATGGCCAACAGCACTAACTCATGCCTGAATGAAGCTGTTCTAGTTTGCAAGCTGCTGGAATACGATATACCAGAAATGAGATAGCTTTTAAAAAGGGGAACTTATTAAATTGCAAGTTTTCAGTTCTAAGGCTGTGAAAATGTCCAAATTAAGGCACCAACAAGAGATTATCTTCACTCAAGAAAGGCTGATGAAATTCGGGGTTTCTCTCTTAGCTGGAAGGGCACATGGTAAAGTCTGCTAGCTTTCTCTCCTGGCTTTTTGTTTCATGAAGCTCCCGGGGAGGGCGTTTTCCTTCATCTCCAAAGGTGTCTGGCTGTGTGGGCTCTCATGGCTCTTTCCAGAATGGTTCCCTCTTAAAGGGCTCCAGTGAGCAACCCCACCTTGAATGGGTGGAGACACATCTCCATGGAATCCATCTAATCAAAAGTTACCACCCACAATGGGTGAATCACATCTCCATGGGAACAATAAAAAAGCTGGGAGCATCCAGCAATATTGAATGAGGATTAAAGAACATGGCTTTTCTGGGGTCCACAACAGATTCAAACCAGCACAGAAGCTTATCACTGTATTTTCACTATAAGGCACATCACTGTCTTCTTGTGGTGAAGACACTAGACAGAACTTCAGCAGGACACTCAGGGGCTATTTTAAACAGCAAAATCACCAACAAAATTATGAAAAACATGGCACTAAATATATTCCAAAAGGAACATCTGTTTATGAGAGCCAAAACAAGAATTCAACCTCATCTGGGAACACGTGTATCAGGCAACTACGAAAGTTTTCACCATTCCACGCATTTCTGAAAATACTGAAAAAGTGTCACAAATATTAATTTTAGGTTACAAATACATTTTAGCAAGTAAGTTTATTCAGAAATACAGAATTCTTGAATAATGGGGATTGACTGTATGTTTTAACTTTTTGAGGAACTGCTAGACTGTTTTCCAGGTTAGTTGTATCATTTTACATTCCCAACAGCCAAATATGAAAGTTTTGATTTCTCCATATCCTCACTGTTATGAAGCTGTAGGAACCCCAGAAAAACACATTCTTATACTGAATTCATTCCTGTAGGTGTGAACCCATTATAAGTTGGACCTTTTGATGAGGTTACTTCAGTTAAGCTTTGTATGGCTCAGGCCAGGTAGGATGGGTCTTAATCCTATTGCTAGAGTCCTATATAAGCAGGATGAATTCAGTCATGAGAAGGAGAACACCAAAGGTAGCAAGAAGCTGAAATGGAACCCAAAAGAGAAGGAAGAGTCCAGGAGACACCACCATGAGCCTTGCCATGCATGTGAGAGAGGTATCAAGGATCACCAGTGGCTAGTCCTAGAACACTACAATCTTTGCGGAAAAAGCAGTGCCTTGATGATGCCCTGATAAAGACATTTTCCCAGCCTCAAAATCATGAGCTAATAAATTCCCATTGTTTAAGCCAACCCACTTCATGGTATTTGCTTTGAGCAGCCTAGGAAACTAAAGCAGATTTTGTAACTGGGAGAGAAAGGTGCTATAATTACAAACACCAAAAATGTGGAAACAGCTTGGGAGTGGGTACTGGGTAGAGGTAGGGATTGGGCACTGGGTAAAGGCTGGGAGAACTGGAAGGTGCTTGATAGAAAAAGCCTAGCTTGCTTTGAAGAGAATGCTGTTAGAAATATGGATGCTGAAGGAACTTCTAATGATGCCTTAGAAGGAAATGATGAACATGTTCTCTTATTCTCTGGGCTGTTTTTTCACTTTTTTTAGTGTTCTTTGAAGCACAAACGTTTCCTTCAAGAGTTTTATAGGTTCACCTCTTGCATACATTTATGTCATTGATTCATTTTGAGTTAATTTTGTATATGGTGTGAGGTAAGGGTCCATCTTCATTCTTTTACATATGGCTATCCAGATTTGTTGAAAAGACTCGTTTTTCCCCATTAAATGGTCTTGGCACCCTTGTTGAAAATCATTTGACAGTAGATATATGGGTTTATTTTGGAACTCTCAATTTTATTCCATTGATTTATATATCTGTCCTTATGCACGATCATAATTACTGTAGCTTTTTAATAAATTTTGAAATCAGGAAGTGTGAGCCCTCTAACTTTGTTCTTCTTTTTCAAAATTGTTCTGGCTATTTGGTGTCCCTTGTATTTGTATACATATTTTAGAAGCAGCTTGTCAATTTTTACAAAGAAGCCAACTGGGATTCTGATAGGGATTGTGTTGAATTTGTAGATCAATTTGGAGAATACTGCCATCTTAATATAGTAGGTCTTTGGTCCATGAGCATAGAATGTCTTTTCATTTATTTACATCTTTAATTTCTTTCAACAGTGTTTTGTAGTTTTCAGAGTATAAGTTTTGCATTTCTTTTATTAAATGTGTTCCTCGGTATTTTATTCTTTTCAGTGCTTTTATAAATGGAATTGTTTTCTTCATTTTCAGGTTATTCATTGCATATATATAGAAATACAGTTGTTTCTCTTTATCAATTTGGATTTTTCAATTGTTGAACCTCATTTATTAGTTCTCAGCTTTTCAGTGGATTCTTTAAGATTTTCTCTATATAAGGGCATGTCATCTGCAAATAGAGAGTTTTTTCTTTTCCTCTCCAATTTGGATGCCTTTTATTTCATCTTCTTACTCATTTCCCCTAACTAGAACCTCCAGTACAATATTAGATACAAGTAGCAGCAGTAGATATCCTTGTCTTGTTCTTGATCTTAGGGGAAAAGCAACGAGTTTCTCACCATTTAGTATGATGTTAGCTGTGAATTTTCTGTAGATGCCCTTTTCAGGTTAGGGAAGTTTCTTTCCATTCCTAATTTGTTGAGTGCTTTTATCATGAAAGAGTATGGGATTTTTTCAGATTCTTCTTCTGCATATATTGAGATGATTGTATGTTTTTTGTGTTTTATTCTATTGATAAAGCTTATTATAATTATTTTACAGATGATAAACCAAGCTTGCATTCCTGGGATAAATCCCACTTCGTTATGATGTATAAGTCTTTTTATATGGTGGTGTATTTCTGTTACTGATTTCTAATTTAATTCTTTTGTGGTTGGAAAGTACTTTGTATTATTTCAATCCTTTTAAATTTATTGAGATTTGTTTTCTGGCTTGTCATGTGGTCTAGTCTTAGAGTATGTGCCCTGTACACTGGAGAAGAATGTATATTCTGCTGTTACTGGGTGGAGTGTCATTCTGCTTTTATTTTTCCAGGGCTTATCTATGTAGGTAGTGGGATAACTGTAATTATTTTCTGCAGTAGTAATGTTTTATTTCATTGAATTGTAAACACTCAGATATGCAAAAAGATCTTAGTCTAGCCCTCTCATTTCACAACAGAGACAAAAGCAAGGCCCAGAAGAGGTAAGGTAACCTGCTTAGGCTGCACAGTCAGTATCAGTATTGAGAACAGGATCTGTAGTGCGTGTTTCTCAAATCATCTAAATAAACCTCTCGCTGACCATTTTCTTTTATTGGAATACTGAGAGTTCATTTGAAGTATTGATGTCATCCTTAGCCAAAACTGAGTCCCTTGTCCTTTGCTGGGCTCTATGAACATAATTTTAATCTGCTGAATGTAATCCTTTTCCCACTAGCATTCCTTCAAAGGAAGGAAATGATATACAAAACAGAGAGAAGCATTATACTATAGTTGCTTAAAACAGTTTTCATGGTGATAGAGCTGGGGCCTTGGTTTCGCTTGCAAAAGCTCACGCTGGAATCTTTAGAGCCTGAGAAAGCAGAGGAGCATCAATTGGGGGGGGGGTGTTAGGTGGAGAGAGCAGTGAAAATTATATTCTCTGTAAATTTGGCAAATTTTTAGAGGAAGCGAGGGCCTGTAAACTTTATGAAAATAGGAGGAAAGCATTAGTTATGGATATAGAAGTAAGGGAGACTGGTACAAAAGACGAGGAAGAATCTGTAAAATTTAGATAAGATACCACAGAGTGAAGAGAAATTTAGATCAGCTTTTAAAGCAAGTGGCTCTTTGATGGCATTATGCTATTTGTGCTGGTTTGAAAGGAAGTGTGCCCCCTAAGAAAAGCCATGTTTTAATATAAATCCAATTTCTTAAAGGTAGAATAATCCTTATTCAATACTGTATATTTGAAACTGTAATGAGATCATCTCCCTGGTTGATGTGATTTAGTCAAGAGTGGTTGTTAAACTGGATTAAGGGACGACATGTCTCCACCCATTTGAG
>PVIY010038223.1:0-24086 GCA_004026745.1 Myrmecophaga tridactyla | reverse complement strand
TGTAGCAGAGAGGCTGGAGGGAACTGCCTGAAAATGTAGAGCTGTGTTCCAGTAGCCATGTTTCTTGATGATGATTGAACAATGATATAGCTTTCACAATGAGACTCTGTGAATGTGAAAACCTTGTGTCTGATGCTCCTTTTAGCTACTATATCAACAGAAGAGTAGAACATATAGAATAAAAATAAATAATAGGGGGGACAAATGTTAAAATAAATTCAGTTTGAAATGCTAGTGTAAATGAAAGCGAGGGGTAAGGTGTATGGTATTTATAATCTTTTTTTTCTCTATTATCGTTTTATTTCTTTTTCTGATGTCTTTTTATTTCTTTTCCTAAATCGATGCAAATGTTCTAAGAAATGATGAATATGCAACTATGTGATAATATTAAGAATTACTGATTGTATATGTAGAATGGAATGATATCTTAATTTTTTTTAAGTTTTTTTTAATTAATAAATAAAGTTTAAAAAAATAAAGCGCTCTAAAAAAACGCTCTAATATTTTTGACCATTTATGGACTTATAAATGTGTAATACATTTTCAGTCTTTAGTTGGTATTGCATTAAATCTACTAAATTATAAAGCATTGCCATTTTTGCTATATATTTAGTCTTTCCAATAGGAGCAGAATATTAACATTAAAAATAAATATCTTACATTAGGCTAAAAAAAAGTGTTCATTTCGTACGTTGGTTGGTTTAATTAATAAAATTTTTTTTTAAAGTGAAACATAGTATTGGAGAATATGTGGAGAAATATCTTCATTCATCATTGTTGATAGGAATGTAAACTGGTGTGGCCACTGTGGAGAACAGTTAGATGGTTCCTCAGAAAGCCAAGTATTGAATTACCATACAACCTTTTGTGTGTGTGTATATATATATATATGTATGTTTATACCCAAAGGAATTGAACGTAGGGCTCACTCTGATATTTACACACCTGTGTCCATAGCAGCATTGTTTGCAATGGCTAAAAGATGGAAGCAACACAAGTTTCTATCAACAAATGAATGGAAACACAAACTGTGATTGTGCCTCTTTGAAACTATTATATACCCCAGAAAAAGCCATCTTTTAATCCTAATCCAATTTTGTGGGGCCAGACCTACTCTTTAGCGTCAGAAATTTGATTGGATTGTTTCTATGGGGGTGTGAAACGTCCAGTTGTGCGTGTGACCTTTTGGTTAGATTACTTCTATGGAGATATGACACACCCAATTGTAGGTGTGGCCTTTTGATTAGATGGAGATGTGACTGTGCCCATTCAAGGTGGATCTTGATTAGTTTACTGGAGTTCTTTAAGAGGAGAAACATTTTGGAGAAACTGCAAATGCAGATGCTTGAAGATCAGAAATGACAGAGCTGACAGGGCTAACACGAGACCCAGATGTTTGGCGATGCAGGGCTCAGCAGACATTGCCATGTGCCTTACCCTGAGATGCTAAACAAACCAGAACCTGGAGAGAGCCAAAGGAAGTCAAGAGATGAAACCCAGCCCTGGAGAAACCAAGTGAGGAATCTCCACGGAAACAAAGACTGCAAGCAGTGGAGTCCAGGTGCAGGAGTCCAACAGATGCCAGCCACGTGCCTTCCCAGCTGACAGAGCTGTTTCAGATGGCATCAGCTTTTCTTGAGTGAAGGTAACCTCTTGTTGGTGCCTTGATTTGTACATTTTCACAGCCTTAAAACTGTAAACTTGTAATGCAGTAAATTCCCTTTTTAAAAGTCATTCCATTTCTGATATATTGTATTCCAGCAGCATTAACAAACTAAAACAGTGGTACATATATAAAATGGAATATTAGTCAACTGTTAAAAAAAAAGAATGAAGTTCTGTTACAGATGATAACATGGATGAACTTTGAAGACATCTTGTTGCATAAAATAAACTAGACCCAAAAGGACAACCTCCCTATATGATCTCACTTATGTGAAGTAATTAGAATAAGCAAATTCATTAGTATCAGAAACTGGAATGCAGATTAGCAGGGACTGAGATTGGGTAGGGAATGGGAAGTCAATGCTTAATTGGTTTAGAGTTTCTCTTTTGAGTGATAATAAAGTTTTGATAATGGATGGTGGTGACGATCTTAAACATTGAGAATGTAATAAACACCAGTGAATTAAATATTTTATGTGATTAAAAGGAGAAATTTTCATATTGTGTATATGTTATTAGAATAAAAATTTTTTAAAAATACATAGGACTGTACGACACAAACAGTGAACTCTAATGTAAACTGTGGACTATAGTTTATAGTGTAATTATAATAATTTTGTTTTATCAGTTGTAACAAAGATGCCAAAGTGTTAATAATAGAGAACTCTATTTTCTACATGATTTTCCTGTAATCTACCATCTTCTCCCATAGAAAAAATAACAAAATATTATTTTTTAAAACGACGAATTGCAGTCCTTGCAGAAGTTTCAAATTAAAGGAATTGCTCAAATATCTCTTATCCAGCAGTGGCTCAGTCATCTTTTTAGCTGATAGTGTTGGGAAGATTCATTCAACTCTATGTAGAGGCAAAATAATTAACTAGGTTGTTAGAGAAGAGGTTCTACATGATTAAAGGAGTTGTTTTTTTTCTTTTCTTTTGTTTTTTAGCTTACGCAAGGGACGTGGAAGGGATAATTTAATGACAGGATTCCAATATAGTAAATGAAGAGTTTTCCTGGGTAGAAAACACTGGTCATTTGTTCTCCACTTCCACAGAGGAATAGTATAGGCTCCAAGTATAGAAGGATTGAAGATGATTAGTATTAGACATAAAACTTTTATTATCAGTATGAATATGGGATGAGATTAAACAATGGAACAAGTTAAAAGAGGTCATAAAGATATTTTAAAATAAAGATAGCTGTCTGCCTGGAATGTCCATTGGACTACGGGATTTTGTTATTGAAGGAGACCTTAGATGTCACTTATTCTAATCTACTTTTATAAATGATGTGGGTGGACATTACGTAACTTGCCTGTGACCACATTGCTAGATACTAGTATTTTAATTTGTGGGTGAGTTTTAAATGTCACCTCACTTAAGCCGTGCGGAGGGAACCATGTAGGAGTTTCTGCTTCCCAGTAGGTTTCACTTCACTGAAATAGGCTCTTAAAGCTCATGGCTACCTGTGTTCTTTTTCCTTAAGACCATGAGGATTGAGCCAGTTTGCAGACCAGTTTGTGTCTCTTATCATTAAAAATGTTAAAGATTTTTATTCTTAGACAGTTAGAACTTGTCTCTAAACAGATAATATACTTTGAATAACTAGACTATTTGAACCAAAGTGATCAATGTTGATAGAGGCCAGTAGAGGACACTGCCACAGTCTGAGATGGGATTTATCAGAAACTCTTGGTTGATGGCTGTGCTACAAAGACTATACAATTTGGTGGATGACTTTGAATACGTTATTATGTCTTGGTGACTTATTTGTCCTCCTTAAAGATGTACATTGTAAAGTTTTGGATTTTGTTTTGTTAAATACTGGTTAGAGTCATAGGAAACACATTTAGACTACAATTCATTGTGTATGGCATTTGCAAATATAATTTCTGATCATTGGAATTAGTGGGATAAATTGCATATAAGGGATTCTATATCCATTACCACAGCAGAAGTAAATTAGAACAAGGTATTTCACTTGATTTTATGTGAGTATGTGAGTACTAAAAGTGAGATAAACTATTTGAGAGTGTACCTAGTACATTGCCTTAACATCTAGCAGATACTCAGTAAATGTTCCTAAGTTCCCTTCCTCTTTCCTTCCGTGGGTTTTAGCATGGTTATTAGAATCTTCCAGAAATGTCACAAATTCTTGTCAAAAGGAACGTTAATAAAATTGTTCTATTAAAAGTGTTTGTTTTTAAATTATGCTCAGTGTTTCTTGAGCCCTCACTTGAGCTATAATTGACTCACAGCATGCTTAGATTTTACAAGCTTTTAATACCTTTTCAGAGATAAACAGTCACCTGAAAATTCAAGTTCAATTGGGCAAAGAAAGATTTACTCTGTACCTATGTGTCGAGCAAGTCTTGGGCTAGATTTAGGGTACTTTAAAATCCAGAAAGAGAAATTTCTATTTGATGTGGCATTTGGGAGTTACCATACTTTTTGGAAATATTGAAAGCTGAAAAGAAAAACTTGTAAAGATAAAAATAGGAACAGAAGCATTCCTTCTCAAACTCTTCCCCCATGTGTTTGTAAGGGTTAAAAAGAAAAAGAAATTAAATTCTGTCTGTACTTTTGTACAGTTTCTTAAGTTGACCATCCATCCCTGTGTTTGAACTAAACAGCCACTCACTGTAAATGTTAAACCTCATGCTCTAATGGTTAGTGGGGTGAATTTAACTGTGTTAAATAACTTGGCGAACTTGGCCTTTGAGCAGTGACAAGAATGTTCAGGACTGATTTCTCCAGCCCATCCACTGTTTGCAAGGAAAGGAGAGACATACTGAGGCCAAGTATTATATTCAACCCTCTGATGGTAGGTTCAGGGGTCAAGTTGGCCAGGTGATGGTGCCCAGTTGTCCGGTCAGGAAAGCACTGGGCTAACCATTACTGCAAGGATATTTCGTGGCTGGTTAATAAACCAGAAGGCTAGTTTATTAAATCATTAGTCAGTTGATTGCATCAGACACTGATTACATCTATGATCAACTTAAGGGTGTGTCTTCTGCAAGGAGAGACTCCAATCAGTTGAATTTAATCCAGTCAGTGGAAGGCTTTTAAGGAGGAAGAGAGAATTTTCACAACATCTTCACTAGCTCCGGGGATAGATCCAGAACACTTTTCCAGCTGTAGCATGAAGAGATCAGTAGGCCAGTATGTGGCTTGTTGATACAGGATCAGAAAGAAATCCCGCAGCTGGATTGGGAGGGAGGATTATGCTTAAATTTAAAACTGAATCTAGAGGTTCTTTTTATTACTTAGGAAAATTTTATACTGTTTATGGTAGATATTTATAGTTCTTCACTTTAAAATGCTCCATTTTATTTTGGATAAAGACTGAAATTAATGATTCCCATTTAATCTCTAGGACTTCCAGTGTTTATGTTGCTGAAAAATCTTCGTGTATAGTCCAGAGTTAGGAAAGAATCATTGTTAAGGTATACAATTTCATTGTGCCAGAGGAAAACTTTCCTTCTAGCTGCCTACAATGCTTACTTAGATTCTGAAAAATCCAGTTTCAAATTGTATTTGTTATTTTCTTGGCCAAAAATGATTAAAGAATGAAATGAAATTTCATGATGGAATAAAATTTTCATACTTCATCTCTGTGGTTCATTATCAGCAAGTAACTGGGGATTTGCATTCATAACTCACGCATCTATCCCCAGAGCTCCAGGGCTGGACTAAATTATGTGCAGGTCAGGAGCTGAAGGCTCAGCTCTTGCTTATTCAGACTGAGTGAAAGCGCTGCACATTCCCCTTAACAGCAAAATCCTTCACATCTGATCTGCCCTGACTCCATAAAAGACCAAGAGACGAGTGCATTCAGGCAGCCACTGAATCATTAATAGGGTTTGTATTAGTCAGGGTTCTCTAGAGATACAAAAGATACAAACTCATGTATCCTTTCATTTATTTAAGAAATATTTGTAATTTTGACTGAAGAGCATTGTTGAAAGAGCTTCTTAGAGTATGCACTACACTGGATATCTTCTCCCCTCCTTGTTGGAAAATTTCCTCCCTTATTTCCTAATACTTATTGTAATGGTATGAGTGCAGGTAACCATTGCATTTGTGACCCCGTGTTCTTGCTTCCTACATGTGTCATGCCTAGTTCTTAACATGAGCAAGTGGAAGGCGGTTAAGGTGATGGAGGCAGATTCCCAACTCTCAGCAGCTGCCGTTTTCACTACATTGGGATTTAATGGCCTGTGAATAGTCAGCCTGGGTATAGCCTTGATAACTTGGAGGCAGGGTGGAGGTGGCCCTAGAAAGGCTGTGTCTTCTAAGGCTTAGACTTCTGCTTGGGCTTGTCCCAGGTGGTTACACATTGCAATTTTCAGATACTCGGTTGTGTCTTGTTGATACTCCTTCATAAAAATATTTTTTTAAAAGGTTGTAATGTGTTGATTTGAGTTAATTTTCAAAGAGCAACTACTGCTTTGAGCTGTTTGGGTAGATAAAGATATTTAACTGAATATTCTAACTGCAGATACATATGTATTTTTTTTGTCCAGGAGAGCTGGAAATGTATAATTTTTAGCATAACTACTGTCTACTGCTTTTATTCTCCCTCTCCACCCAGACCAAGGATTTTTAAAAATCACTCTTCAAATGTCCTAAACCTATTAGCCTTCCAAATAATATATTTGAATAAAGAAATCCATGAGCTTTGCAGAGGGCAAGATTATAATAAATGCAACTTTTAAGTGCTAGTGGTTTGATCTATAGGAAAAGGAGCAAGTAGTTCAAGTGGTAGTAGTTGTAGATCCTTTGATGAATTGAAAGTTGGTGGAGGAGGGGCAGGTAGAGAATTTGGCAGCCCCAAATCCAGCAGGTAAGTCAGTGAACTTACCTGAGAATATGGGAGAAGAGCTTCAGGAAAGCCAGTTATAACAAAAACATATTGATAGTCACGAGACATGCTGAAATGTCAGCTTTTGCAAATCCTCTGGGTAAAAACTTATTGTTTTTTAGTTGTTTCTCTCTTTCATTCATGTACACATACCCACACATGTGTTTTTTTTACTGAAGGCCATTGTTTGAATCTAGGAACCACATGCAACAAAAAGGAAAAAGAAATCTTTGGTGAAATAGTACTAGAATTGACAAAAATATAATTGGGCTCTGAACCTAGAGAATAAAAGCAGTGGGCCTCACATAAACAAGCCAATAAGTCCCCAAAGAAACTCAATCCTCTTTCTCCTATTTCCAGCTCCATTTGGAGTGGGGTGGTAGGTCTTTATGACAACTTGGAGTATGTTTGGTGCAGGCAAGTTTCTGTGTCCTCAGCCAGTTGAGATGAGAACATTGGAGAAAAACGAGTTTGTACATGTGGGCAGTGCTTTCAAGTTTCCATGTTATTCTACCTACTAGAGTCAGTTAATAGTACCACACGTCAATTAGCTGTCTGATAGTCCTTATGTTTTACATACATTATCTCATGTAAGCTTCATAACAACCCTAAAAGGTAATTATTCTTCCCCTTTCGTAGAAGATAAAAACTTGGGAGGTTTCTCAGCTAGTAAGTGGCAGGACTTGGAGTTAAATTTAACTCTGCTGGATTCCAAAACATATTCTTAATGCCTTTCCTGTGTTTTATGTTATAAAGGACTGTAATGACTCTGATCTGCTCCCAGGGTCATTTCAGTCTGGAAGACCTGAGATGCCCCAGGCTACTGTAGGTATCCTAGGCTCTGGGGAGCTGAAGGTCAGTAAGCTGTGCCCTGCTCTGACAGGGCGAAATATGCAGCACAGTAACTAGGCACAAAAAAGGAAGTGATTGATTCCCACCAGAGAAGGTGTAGTATGATTTCATAAAGAGGGTAATAACTGAGCAGCACCCAGAGGATAAAGAGGAGTTCCCCAAGGGAACAAGGTGAAAGGACAGGCCCATCTAGAATGACCTGTGACGTACAAAGGATGAAACAATAATTGGCTTGACCAAGCATATATAGAATGATTTTTTTTAATTGTGTAATTGTATAATTAAAAAAAATTGTACAAATTTTTTAAAGCAGAGGCTTCAGCCTGCTGCTTCTCTCCCAACTTTCAGAGATACATCAAAAGGTAGAGCCATCTCAAACTTTTAAGGTTGTCAGTAGATGATCATTTTCCAAGAGCAAATGGCCATGGTATATATGAGAAACACACCGTAATGACATGGCATTCCTGAGAAAGTTGAGTTAGGGGCTTGGGGATGGGACAGCAAAAAGTGACTCTCACCAGCAGCAGAAGTTTGGCGCTGTTATGTGCAGTATACAACGTGTAGCCTGACCTCTGGAAAGCAAAAATTAGACTGGACCCGGGTCTGGGAATGGAGAGGAACTGGGGGAACATTGATTATGTCAGTGAGGAAGAATAGAAGGATATTGGCTAGATCCTGAAGCTGCTCTGAAACTTCTCTGAGGACTCTCTGCTTCCTGTGCAGTGGGGGTGCTCACTCGAGGCACTGGGCCTTACAGAGTCCTCTCAGTTCAAATCCACTTCCCCCATATTGCCTGAAAATTTTCTCTCAGCCATTTTACTTGTGAAGATTAAATTGGGTAAAACTTTTTAGAACTCCTTGGTCCTAAATAAATGTTCGGTAGGTATTAGCTGCTGATAAAGCAGCATCTCTCTTATTCTGCTTGACATGTTACCAAGTAGAGACTGGTTGGTTCAAAGTCACTCAGAACTCACTGTGATTAGGCTGAATCAGATTGCTTTGACTTTTCCAAGACTTCGAGGATATGTGGCAACTCCACTATAAAAACACATTAGAAAAACTGTTTTACAAGTAGACCCTAATTAGAATGCTGGATGTCACTTGCAAGTTTTATAACCTAAAGTATGTTAGGAAGCCTCACTTTCTCTGTTCTTAAAATAGAGATAATAATACTAATCTTATAATGAAGAATTAGTGAAGTAAATGAAGTAGTGTTTATAAATAAAGCACATAGCCAGTCCTGGTGCACAGTTCCCTTCCTTTTGACTGTTTGCACTGAGAAAAATTGGGGTTCATGTAGGAAAGGGTGCAGGCCTGGGAAAGCACCTCTTGCTTGTCACACCCAGGTCTTCTTTCTGCCTGACCCTACTTGGGCACAGCTAGATATCTCCCAGACCACCCCCCTCCCCTCAGGGTGTCTAGCCTGTATTTACTTCCCATGGCCCTGAGAGTCATTGGCTGATTTGCCCAGCTTCCCCAATAGACGTAGGTTCCTTGTGGCCTGGGAGGGACTTTCTGATTCTCTGATACCTTACTCAGTGCATGCTTGTGGTTGGCACTCAGGATGTCTCCTGTGCCTAACCTACAGGGTGGGTGAGCAGAGGCACTTTTGGTGATGCCTGGCCATTTACATATGAAATCTTTCAGGAGAACTGGAACAGATTCTGAGAGTAAATGTAAGACAGAAACTCCTAGAAAAAGCTCAGCCACCACTCTGGGCAAGGAGACACAGTGGAGGGGGTCATCCCAGCAGAATGGTCCCTTCCTGCTCAGAGCACTGCCTCCCAAACTCACCAGGGCTCCTAAGGGTTAAGCCTAAAGGTGTGTATCACCCTCATTTGAAGGTCCTTTATCGCCTTCAGAAAGCTATTCCAGCTTGCCCTACAAGCTTCCTTTTTGTGTGCTGCTCCACATCGTGGGTGGCCCTGATTTGTCATCGTCAGTTTTTCTTGACCTCGGGTCTCTACCTCTAAACTGTTAGTGCCCTGTGAACAGCATCTTATTCTTCACCTCTCCATCTCTAAAGTAGAGTACATAACCTGCCAGCCATACCATGTGGTCATCCAGTGTATGCCAAAGAACAGCTGGAGATTCTTGACCTCGGGTCTGGGAAACACTGCCCCATGGGTTTTGGATGTACATCAAGATTTACATATGAATCTCCCAAATTTGTATGGGAAATTGTGTGTATATGTTCATAAGTCCATTTCCCTTGTGAGAGGGTTCATAGTTTATATTAGACTAAAATGTTTTCATGATCCAAAAAAAAAAAAAGTTGTCATTAATTTAGAGATTTTCCACATACTTGTAAATTAAAGTTTATGTTTTTATTAGCTGGAAGTTATTTCTTTATGTTCCCTTGATATCCAGATGTGAACTACAGCTTAGGGTAGCAAAAAAAAAACCTCTATATTGGGCCTGGACACTCATGCTTACACATTTTAGAGAATCCATTTAAGGCTTTCTGAGTTTTATTTATTTTTCATCTGTTAATTTAGACTTATAATGCCCTCGATAGGAGTGTTGTATGGTAGAGATCATTTGTGCGCAGGCGTTTTACAAACTGCCATGAGCTATACAATTATAGGATGCAAGTATTCCTGGTACACGAGTTATTTCTCCTATCTCATAGTGCTGAGAACATAGGAGGCAATCAGTAAATATGTGATTAAAATGAATGTGGAAAGGGTTATTGGAGTGAGAGAGCCGGAGGTTTAAAGAGATTCACGTTTTCCTTTGCCTGCTGATTCTGTGAAGGGCCTGATGATATTTAGGCCTAGAGCACAGCCAGGGCTATTGAGGAAATGGTTTTAAAGATTGTTAGAAATAGAAGTGACTTTGAAATCCCAAAATATTTGCTTTGTTTTTTACAGAAGAAATTGAGACTTAAAGAGATAAAGGCTGTTCCACTTCTTTTTAGCAGGACTTGAGACTGTTCCCCATAATTTTTTTGGAGATTAAAATAATATAAAATTCATCCCATAGTCTTAATTGTTTTATTGGGGTCATTGGAGGCCTTTACATCCTAGAATATGTGCTGGTTCTATACTAGATATAGGCATAGTACTCTCTAAGAACTTTTTATTTCCAAAACATCTTTCTCTTTGGAGTATTCTCATTGACAACTCCTGGAGGGATTTCAGAGAGATTTATGCAGTGACTTGTTCCTTATGACTATAGAATCAGTGGGTGGCCAAAGCAGGTGAAAATCCAGATATTCTAATCTTTAGTCCTGATAGCCATTAGATTCTGTTATGTCCTTGAAGGGCATCTCTGCTTGATTGTTTTTACTGAGCCAAGCTAGAAGACTGTCAAGGGGAAAGATAAATTTTAGCTTAAAATATAGGGCGGCTGCCGTGGCTCAGCAGGCAGAACTCCGACCTGCCGTGCTGGAGGTCTGGAGTTCGATCCCTGGTGCCTCCTGCCCATATGCAAATTTAAAAATATATATATATATATTTATATATATATATATATATATTTATATAATATATATATATATAAATTATAAAATATAAAATATAAATTTTGTAACAAATAAACATTTTTTGCTTTAGTCAGCCACAAGTGGAGTATATAATATATATATACTCCACTTGTGGCTGACTAAAGCAAAAAATGTTTATTTGTTACAAAATTTATATTTTGACTAGTGCATTTCCTAATATAACTTATGTAGATAATTTGATTGAACACCATAAGTACTTGGAATCTCAGGTAGGACATGAGATTTTGCTGGTTTGTCCAGAGTGATGCCCCAATGAATCCCAGAGTGATTCGATCAGTGAGTGGAAAAGTATCTGCAAAGCCCCCTTCGGGGAGTGGTGAGAACGGGAAGAAATTCAACTTCCCCAAGTTGAATTCTTGATATTCTCACAAGCAGTGTGGACAACCAAAGCTATTGGCTGAGCCCCCAGTCTTGGGGTTCGTTCATATGAAACTTAACCCCACAAAGGATAGGTCAAGTCTACTTAAAATTTAGGCCTAAGAGTCACCCCCAAGAGAGCCTCTTTTGTTGCTCAGATGTGGCGCCTCTCTCCAGCCAACACAACGAGCAGTCTCACCACCCTACCCCTCTCTACGTGGGACATGACTCCCAGGGGTGTGGACCTTCCTGGCAACGTGGGGCAGAGATCTTGGAATGAACGGAGACTCAGCATCAAGAGATTGAGAAAAACCCTAGAATGAGCTGAGACTTAGCATCAAGGGATTGAGAAAACTTTCTCGACCAAAAGGGGGAAGAGAGAAATGAGACAAAGTGTCAATGGCTGAGAGATTCCAAACAGAGTGGAGAGGTTATCCTGGAGGTTATTCTTATGCATCAAGTAGGATATCACCTTGTTATTCAAGATGTAATGGAGAGGCTGGAGGGAACTGCCTGAAAATGTAGAGCTTTGTTCCAGTAGCCATGTTTCTTGAGGATGATTGAATAATGATACAGCTGTCACAATGTGACTGTGTGATTGTGAAAACCTTGTGTCTGATGCTCCTTTTATCTACCTTGTCAACAAAGGAGTAAAACATATGGAATAAAAATAAATAATAGGGGGAACAAATGCAAAAATAAATTTAGTTTAAATGCTAGTGATCAATGAAAGCAAGGGGTAAGGGGTATGGTAGGTATAATTTTTTTTTTTCTTTCCTGTGTTCATTTTATTTCTTTTTTCTATTGTCTTTTTATTTCTTTTTCTGAATTAATGCAAATATTCTAAGAAATGATAAATATGCAACTAAGTGATGATATTGTAAATTACTGATTATGTATGTTGTTTTATTTTGTTTCTTTATTTTTTTAATTAATAAGTAAATTTAAAATATATATATATATATATATATACTCCACTTGTGGCTGAAAATACTGTGTGTAGATCCCCTCAGACCCCAGCCCACAGACACCTAGGGAAAAGCTAAATTTTCTTATCAGGCCCTCCCCTTCTCCCAAAAGCTGACAAAACAACCTGGAAAAATTTTTTTTTGCTTAATGGTTCTATCTGTATTTTTTCATGTTGACTGTAATCTATCCATGTAAATAATTTGCAAAAGAAAGGAGTTTGAAATTACATTTAATTATTACTTTATATTGAATGTTACTTGGCTAGGTATCACTTTTAAAATAGGCTTCTTCTCTTTCTGTAATTGCATTACTTTTTTGAGGGAAGTTTTGTTTTGCTTTTTAACCTGGTTGTGTGCATTTGGAAAGTACCCTAGCACAGGGTATCCGAAAGCAGCATGCTCTGGCACTTTTCCCACTTTCCATTCTTTCTCCTGTATGAATGCCAGATTCCTTTGGGAAATCATCATTTGCCAAAGGTCAGGAGCAGAAGGAGGAGCATTTTTTAGTGTACAGTTACTGCTAATTGGAAACTAAACATCTGTAACCATGTCAAAGTTATTTGTATTTGAAAAGAAACATTTATATACAAGAGCCCTTTTGGTAACATAAAACACACTATAACACAGAGTGTGTGTTAAAGGGATGGGGGAAGACAGGGAAGCTTCAGACAAATAACTGTGCTGCACTGAGGTCATTTGCTAATTATATCTCAAAGCATTTTCAAAGTATTTTCTTTTTTTTTTGTCAAGTGAGGTTTTCTCATACTGCCCCCATCCCTGCTAAGCAAGCATTTTATTGCATTTGCCAATTACAGATTATACCTTTAATAATTTTAAAGGAGAATAAATGTAAGAAAATGGGTGAGTTGTCAGAACTTAGTCAGTGATCAATGGGGAATCTCTAGCTACCTTAGCCCTCAGTGTCTTCCTTAAGAATGACATCAGATGAGTTATCATCCTGAAAGTTCCCACTGATGAATGTACCCTCTTAGGGAAAGATTTACCTCCTTCTTTCTCTTCCTAAATCCCCCTCTCCATCTACCATGGTGAAATTCTATTTAGGTTGCTCAATTTGTACAGAAATTGTATTCGTATTTTTTAATTTAATATTAGAATGTGTGATACCTCCAGAGTATTAGAAACATTTCAGCAGGCTTTGTCCCTCTACAAGCTAAGCTTGTGTGGGCAGATGGCCTTAATGGCCCAGTTCTTACAAGTAATTCCTTCCTGTTCTAAATATCAATAGCTGGAACACTACTTACTTCTGGAAAAAAACAGGAGAATATCTCTTTTCCCTTCTTGTCTTGGCATCTAAGCACAGAGACATTTCTGTAAGTTGAGTTATTTTCTTAATTGGGTCAAAGATCATGCAGACTTGAGAGTTCCAGTCAAGACTTTGGACTTTCTTCTCAAATAATCCTATATCTGTGGAGGCTCTTAGGTGCACAACTTCAACAAAATGGTTATGGATTCTTGGGTTTTGAGTGTTTACAAAACCAAGAGGCTCTTAGACAACCTGCCTTTCCAATGACCTTTGTCGAATCTCAAAATACCACTTGTCCGTGGCTTTCTCATATTTTAAGAATTGGCCTCTATTCAAGCTCTTTGGGTGTGAGTAAGCTCAGAGTCAAGTATTTGAAAACTTGAGGGTCCATCTTTCATTCTCTTAAAAGTTCAGACCATATTAGTTTTCCATTTGTGACACTCCACAGTTTGGCCTTACCCACTTCTCAGCCATAACTTCCACCGTTGTTCATGAGCTTTTAGGCACATATATAACTCTTTCCTCTCAAACATATCTTGTGCATTTCTACTATTGCTTTGTATTGTTGTTCCTGTTTGAAATGATTTTCTAGTTTCTCTTGTCCTGCTTGAATCAGGCTTGCTTTCCTGAGTTCTGTCCTGAACACCACAACCCACAGTCTTACCTTCCTCTGACTTCCTACAGCCATAATATCAAAATCACCGGCTTATCATTTTTCCAAAACTGTCTTGTGCTTTTACTTATCTTTTCAAATATACTACTCATCTTGCCAACCAGATTATAAGGTCCTCAAAGACAATAGTGACTGTCTTATTTGTTATGGCAGATATCATGGTGCTTTACCTCAATATAAGTTCCCAAAGAAAACTTGTTTGATTGTGGAGGAGTGAGTCATTTTTGTTACTACCTATTCATTGTCTTATTCACAAAGCCTATTTACATTTATCCCAAAGTCACCAATAGAGCTAATAGAAACACAAAAAACATCATTTGGAGTAAAGAGCAAACCCCTTCCCCTCCATCTTGATGCTCCAGCCAGAGCTAGATAGAACCTCAGCATATACAAAGGCATGGGTGCGGAGATGAGTACTGAATGGTCATGTGTTTTTATTTCTTCCCAGGTGTGGCCGCTCACCCGTCTACCGGTCCCGTGAAATGGCAGCTCGGGCCTTGGTACCGTTTGTTTTGATAGACCAAATCCCAAATACCATCCGAACTCTTTTGGCCAAACTACCCGATTGCACTGACCATTGTTTCCGGCAAAACCATATTCACGGGATACTTCTCCAGGTAAGTAATGCTACTTTGTGTGGCTTCTGTCAACCACCACAGGATGAACTTGGGTTTTTTCACTTACTGTTATTAGCTGAAGTCTTGCTATAAAGAGTTTTAACAGAATTCTTTTCAGTTGCTGAAAGGGAATGTATTTCCTACATGTGCTTTTTTCATCACAAACACTAGTACAGTGTTATACTGTGATTCTGTCAGATCATTTTTTGTCTTAAGGCCTATGTTTTCTATAGCACACATGTGTACTTGGACTTACTGACCTCTCCGAACCAGAAAAAGACGCTATGCTTGATGAAATTCTGGGCCATACCCTGTTCAGGGTGAGGCTGTGAATATTCCTCAAAAGAGAGGTTAGCCCAAGAAGCACAGCTTCTTGTACACATCAGGATCGTTTTCATCAGGGTGTATTAGATGGAAATAGCAAACGTTCCTTTCCTGTTTTCTGGGCTGCAAATGAAGTTTTTTCATTTTGAATAAATATATGCGTTTATTTACTGTGTTTTTTCTTTAACATTTCTTTTAGGAAAGACTAAAATACAACAAATGAATGAGAAATAGACTTCTTATTGCACTGTCCTTTTAAAATCCTAACTGTAAACTTGGGGGCAGTTATATTGGTATTGGAGCATATCTGGTCATGCTCCCAGTTTATGAGCAGAGCTGAGAGATGGCTTTGGGATCTCAATCCATGCTATAAGCTTGAGGTCTACACTTATGGCATAGGAGGTAGTATATAAAGTGATTAACAGGACTCTCAGCCAGACTGCCTTAGTATAACTCTCAGTCCACCACTCACTATCTGCACATCTGTTTCATTTTTGAAAGGGGATAAGAGTGGTATACACACCTCATGGGGATTTTGTGAAGATTAAATGAATTGATGCATGCAAAGTACTTAGAATAGTGTCTGATACATCTTACATGTGATTTATATATATATATAGGTACTTTTGCTGTTATTATAATTTTGGTGAGTATTTTCTAGTAACTATTACTTCTAGATGAGAATGCGTGGTAGACTTGCTTCTTTCCCTATTTTATGTATTCAACAAGTCTTTATTGAGTACTTACTGCATATTAATGTGTCACAATCAGAGCAGTGACTAAGTCGGTCTTTGCCTTGAAGGAGCCAGTAGAGTAGTAGGCAAAGAAAGACCAGAAAGTAGGCAAATGTACTGTCATGTGCTGAGTCCTAGGGGAGCTCATAGCAGGGGATACAGAGCTACTCTGGGGAATCTTGGGGAGAAAGTGACATCTAAGCAGAAACTGGAAGAAGTTAGCCAAGTTAAGAGTGGGGAAGTGACTCCTATGTGAAGAAAACAGCATATAGAACGTTTCAGGGTAGGAGAGAATCAGCCCACATGGGAACTACAGATGTGAGTGGGGCTGAGGCTCTAGGTTTGGTGGTTCTCAAATTGGATTTAGGAGCTCTTCGAACTCTGAAAAGTTATTGAGGATCCTAAAGAGTTTTTGTTTTTGTGAGTCATATCTGTCAATTAGAAATTAAAGCTAAGAAAATTTTCAAACACATGAGATTCACAGCACTTACTCCATTAGTCATCAGCCTGTTGACATCATCACATGTCATGTTGTGTCTGGAAATCTCCACTGCAGAGAATGAGAGTAAAAGAGGAGACTAGTGCCTTGGTTTCTTTTTGAAAATTGCTTATTACTGCAGACCTCCTGAAAGGATTACACAGCCCCCCAAAAGTCCTTTGAGAACCTCTGGTCTGTGTTGTATATATATATATATATGGGTTTTTTGGTGGTTTCTTCAATATAAATTCTTCTATAGAGCTTAAGCACTCATCTCCCTTGAGTCATCACTATATTCCTATGATGAAGAGAGGGATGGATGTTATTATTTTAGTTTAGTGGTGGGCCACTGAGGCCCCATGGACATCATTATTTGCTCATACAAGTTTGATCTCTTGATTCTGTCTGTCAGACCTTTCTCCTTCTTTGAAGGGAAGAGGCTGCCAATAATAACTAATGCAGAACTATTTTTCAAAATGTGAACCATCATTTTCTGCAGCCGCATTAGCAGGGAGAGCGTATTGTCAGGCAGTTCCACCACTGGACTTTCTTTCCTTAAATCCACTCTGGGCTGAACTTTGTTAGAGGTTGTGGGGTTGGGATTGCTTCTTTGGCTCTTTCACCAATTGTGCAAACAAGCCTCTCAGCCTAGTTTCCCACACGTACCACAGCAAGTCTGGCTTGTGTTTCACTAGTCTGCCCAACCACAAAAAATGATCTTTTGATCTCTGGGCTGCCTTTGATATTCTCAAATTTACTTCTGCTAGATGAAATGTGAGATGTGGAAACAGTGTAGAAAGATAAAAACACTATAATTTGAATTGTTGTGGCTGTTGCTCTTGTTCCTGAGTGTTAGTAAGATAAAGGGCTTGTTGAAAAAAAAAGCAGTGTGGGTGTTGGATATTGTGTTTGTGTTTGCCAAACAGCTTAATGTCTTTATCAAGGTTGGTTTACTGTGGTTGAGAAAAGGAAGTCACAGGCATGTGAAAAGTCTTTTGGTTTTGCCCATTCAGGTGTCACGTCTTTGTTGTAATAGTTCTATTATGGCCAGTTCTTGATTGAGAAGGTGCAAACGTTTATGATGGGGAGGATTTTTTTTCTCTTTCCTTTCTGTAGCTTATAGATTCCATGCTCACATAAAGCCACCCTTGATATCAGTCAAAGATCTATACCTGAAGAAGAGGTGTTAGGGATGTTGGAATGATAATCTCCTTGGGACCTTTGGAGCCAGCTAAGTAAAAAATAAAATTGTTATTTTTTGAGAAGCAAGAAATCATTTTGTAATCAGAAAACAAGTTCTTTCACAGAACATTTTCTTGAGTTATACATTTTGACTTCTTTGAAAAATATTTACATAAATACATCACGCTCCAGAGTATTTCTATAGTATACCTTGAAAAGAAGAAAGATGCTGACCTCTGCATTTTCTGGCAGTATAGAAGAAAGATTCTAATTATAGGACATGCAGAAAAATGAAAGAACATATGGGATTCATTTCTTAATCATTTTAAAAACCAGAGGTTCATAATTACAACGTTGAAATGGATAGAAGTAATTCACATTAGAAAGGTGAGATTACGCAGCAGGTTCATAAGAGCCCGAGGTAAATGACATTAAATCTCAATAAAGGCTAGATAAGAGCCATGGACATTACCTCATTTGGAAACAACACTGGCAGGGCTGCCCTGTCTTTTAAGTAGAATTAACCATCTGTTTTTGTTGCCCAAACTCTTCATGTTGGGGACTTAGTGTTAGTACTAGGCTGCTTATTACTCTAGGGAAATCATATTTGAGTTTAAAAAGTTCGTTTGTATTGAGGAAGAGTTTGAGCAGCAATCATGTGGAAAGATTTATTCTGATTTATGGGTACTTAACTCACATTTTGATGTTTCATAAGAAAATGTACGCCAGTTTGAAGTAAACGTGTAAATTTTTCAGTTTTAACCAGCAGAACCTGTTGAACATTTTAATTTTTATTTTTCTCCTCAGTTTGGCGCCTTAGTTTCTTCACTTTGAGAATTCTGAGTCAAAAAGACTCCTCTATTCTGGCTGTGGAGCTGGGCAGCAATGCTGCACACTTGGGTTAACCTGAAATATTAGCCAGGGAGGGACTTCTGGTGGCCTAGGTCCTTGCATCTGGGAAGTGTCCCCTAAGAGAAGTAAAACTAACATTTGCTGAGCACCTCCTGGGTTCCACTGTAGTTGCCCATGTGATTTCATTAGCACTCTTAGCAGTCCTACAAAGGAGGTGGTGTTATCTCTCTCTCTCTCTCTTTTTTAATGAAGAGATTGAAGTAAACTGGAGAGCATGTCTTGCGGAAAGTCACAGAGTTCATAAGTGATGGTGATAAGATCATACATTCTTAAGCATGTGTTCTTTTTCTCTTCTGAATATGCTGCCTCTCTGATCATTGATGTGAAGACCAACTTTTATGCCTAGGGGAAAACAAACCAAGAGTCTACCTCTGCTCTGTTTTTGTCCCTTGTAATTCGGTTGGTCTCCTTTAATGTAATCTGATGTGACACCGCAATGTGGGCACAGAGTATACCCATCAGTATTATACAGAAGGGTAGAGGAAGTCAGTGTAACCCTGACACCCTACAAATGGAAAAAGACCTTTAAAATACTTGTACCTTCCCTCTCTCCATTCATCCATCTTTCATCATTTCTGTTTGGTCTTCCTTTGAATTCTCTTGATCTGGAAATACAGAATCCTCTGTCAGGACCTAGGCTGTAGCCAAGTCCACAGTTCCCCCAGCGCTGTTACTCTTTAGAGTTTGACAAACCTCTGTGTCCTGGGCAACCATAGGAATTATGGCTGCCTTGGCATGGGAACCAGTGAGTTAATGAAAAAGTGGTCAGTTCAGCAGACACTGTGGCTTGGTCTCGGCCAGACCAGTTCTGAGCTCTGGTGAAAACTCAAGGAGTTTGCCCTTCAGGCTCTTTCCTCCCAGTGGGGGGAGCTGTGGTCTAAAGCCAAGTGAGCCCTCAGGGACCAGGGAGCACAGAAGTGACAGAAATGCAGACCAGAAAAAAATAATAATAAAGTATCTAGACAGGGCATCAGGCAGAAAATGACAGATTCCCACACCGAGGCCATTTCTGCTTTAGAATATCTGGAATGGTCACTGGATATGCTTTGCTTTGGGGCAAGAGTCAGGATCTTTATGTGGGTGGAAAGAGGGTGCTGAGCTGGCAGGGACAATCTGAGGACAGACATAGGGGCAGATCTTGGTGTTACCTTTGTAGGAAAGAAAAGCAGAAAACCAGGAAAGAAGTAAAGTTAGGCCAGTTCAGCCAGCTAATTGTGTGAAGGAATAACTGTTCAAAGAAGCAGGGATTGGACCAATCATCCTTTACTCTCTGCTTCAGAGAGAATCAGTAGAAGGAAGCAAATAGAAAGTCAGTGATAGAGGCAGCTTTAAGTGTAAACTCTATAATGTGGTTTCTTAAATAAAGATACAAAAGAATATTTATGAAAAAGATGTTTTTTACATATATTTTTGCATCAAAATGTACCATTAAATGTAAATTAGTGGGTAAAGGATGATATGGCCCATATTTTCCAACTTTAACCTCTGTGCAAGACCAAAGGGAGAGATATTTATTTGGTGCAAAATTTATGTTTTGGGTAGTGCATTTCCTAATTTAACTTGTACAGTCAGTTTAGTTGAACACCATAAGTACATGGAATCTTGAATAGGGTGTGAGTGAAATCTTGTTGGTTTGAACAGGTTGGTGTGATGCTCCAATATGTTCCAGAGTAATTTGGGCAGAGAATAAAAAAGTATTTGCAAAGTCCCCTTCAGGGACTGGGGAGAAAGGAGGAAATATTCAGCTTCCCCATCTGGAGTATTCCTGATATTCTTGCAAGCAGAGAAGACAACGAATTCAATAGGCTGAGCCCTCAATCTTGGGACTTGCCCCTGTGAAGCTTATTCTTGCAAAGGAGAGGCTAAGCCTACTGATAATTATGCCTATGAGTCACCCCCAGAGAGCCTCTTTCGTTGCTCAGATATGGCCTTTCTAAGCCAACTTGGCAGGTGAATTCACTGCTCTCCCCTCTGTGGGATGTGACTCCCAGGGGTGTAAATCTCCCTGGCCACGTGGGACCTAACTCCTGGGCATGAGCCAGGACCCAGCATCATGGGAATGAGAAAGCCTTTTTGACCAAAAGGGAAAAGAGAGAAATGAAACTAAATAAAGTCTCAGTGGCTGAGAGATTTCAAACACAGTCGGGCGGTTATCCTGGAGGTTATTCTTAGACATTATATAGATATCCTTTTTAGTTTACAGTGTATTGGAGTGGCTGAAGAGAAGTACCTGAAATTGTTGAACTGTGTTTCATTGGCCTTAATTCTTGAAGAAGACCGTATAACTATATAGCTTTTACAGTGTAACTGTGTGATTGTGAAAACCTTGTGTCTAATGCTCCATTTATCCAGGGAATGGATAGATGAATAAAAAAATAATAATAAGGATAAAAAATAAATAAATAATAGGGGGAGATAAAGGGTAAAATTGGACATATTAAAATACTGTGGGTCAATGTGGGTCAATGAAAGGGAGTGGTAAGGGGGTATGGAATGTATGAATTATTTTTATTTCTTTTTCTGGAGTGATGCAAATGTTCTAAAAATGATCATGGTGAAGAATACACAACTATGTGATGATATTGTGAGCCATTGATTATATATGGTTGGACTGAACGTATTTGGATATTTCTCAATAAAAATATTTTCTTAAATGTGAGTTAAAAAAATTATACATTGCATCTTTAAAAATGTCACCCTATAAAAGAACAGCTTATGCTTTAAGAATTTTAATGTCTTTTTCATATTTCTTGAAAGTACAAAATTGTGAAACGTGAAGTAGAGAATCCAAGCTGTCCAGAAATGGAACATTACTTGATAGATTCCATTTGGTAACCTAAGATGTGGGCCTCTCCCCATTGTTATTTATTTTATACACAGAAAATAGAATTTCAGAATGGAAAATCAAAAACAAAAGCATGCAATTATGCTGATGTTTTAAGTTATAAATGGGCTGCCAGTCAATGTGTTTTTCCCTAGAATGAGTCATAATTTAAAGAAAATTCTCACTGTTGTCATTCGTGCCCAGATTCTCTCTTTCTGCCTGAGGACTTGTGTTAATTTGAAAGGACCAAAGTCTAAGTTGCTAGAAAAGTCCCTAATTGAAGAAGGGCTAAGGCAGATCCTCTAATTGGCAGGATTGTAGGTGTGCTGAGGTATCTTTAATCCCTCAGCTCTCAGGGACTCTGAGTTAGGCCTAAGGGGACCAGGAAGTCACTGCAGCTGGGAGCAGCCTCATCTATTGTATCCCAGAGTACCAAAGAAAGATTATTTTTCTATATTTGCCTTGACATGAAAAATATTGGGAAGCATTAGATTCTTAAAAAAATTAAAGAACTAAACCTTATTAAATCTTACCTTTTGCCAATATATTCCATTCTAGATATAGGCCCAGAAAAAGTCATTTTTAATTAAAATGCTACTTCTGAAGATGAATTAATCCCTCCGTTCAAAACACCCCAAAGCTTTTATTTAGTGTATGTTACCTAGGGAGCTTTAACGGGGTATGGGACAGCTTTTGGCTGCCAGGTTCTGGGGTATTGACTGTGGTACCAGGCAGTGTGCCACTCGTTTCTTGTAATGCTCTGAACTCATAGTATCCATCAGAGCTATGAGGAGCGTAGAGATTTTATATATATAAAATTGAGCACTCAGCTGAGTACTTGCAGAGGCTCTAGAGGAGGGTGAATTTTATTCCCACTACAGATAAGAAAACAGACTTAGAAGATTATGAGATTGAACCAAAATTATGCAAGGGTATATGGTTAAATGTGGAGCTGGGATTCAAATCTAGAATTTTCTGGCTTTCAAGCTTGTACAGTAAACCACTGTACTGTACTGCTCCCCTAGAGGAGGGAAAGAACATTCTCTGGGAAGGGTGACTCCCTCTGCGGCCTTCAAGGTGTCAAGTAAAATGGAAGTTAATGTTGTCAATTCATTCATTCATTCTCCAGCTGTTGATAGACACCAACTATATGCCAAGCACAGTACTAGGTGTTTGAAATACATCAGAGAACAAAAGAGACAATGATCCTTGCTCTCATTGGGCTTCTAGCAGGGGGAGACAGAAAGTAATAAATTTTGTAATAAAATGTAACTTATAATCAAATATAATAAACAAAGAAATTATGTAGTTTGTTAAAAGGTGACACACTAGGAACAAAAAGAACGAGTAGTGTGAGAGAAATCAGGCTTGGGTACGTGGGGAAAGGCAGATGGCAGTATTAAATGGAATGGTCAGAATAGTCATAGTTGAAAAGAGAGGATCTGAGCAAACACAAGGGAAAACTGTATATAGAATAAAAAGTATATTATATCAGTTCACCCCAAACTGGGTTGGTTACAGGTATCTATAAGCAGGTAAGCCAAGTGTGTGCTTAAGACAACCTTTAACCATAGAGCAGTGCCAACAGTAGTAGCACTTCCACCATAGAGTAGACAGTAATGGATAAGCAACATCAAAAAGGATGCTTTTACTTAAGAAACCTAAGAAGTCTGTAAAGTGAAATCCCTATGCTGTAGGCACTAGGATTATAAGCGTGATTGCATGAAGTCCTTCAGTCAGTCACAGTTCCCAATAGTTTAGGCAAAGAGAAAAGTATCCATCACATCACCTCCTCTGCTCCAGAATGATCTGTGCCTTTTAAAACTATCTGTACCTGAACCTTAGAAATGTGGAGTAAAGATGAGAATGTTTATGTATTCTTTTATATGGCAAATATTTATTGAGTGGTTATTAAGCGCATAACACTATGACAGGTGCTATGGAGGATGCAAAGAAAAGTTAACATATAGCGTGCTTTCTGCCCTCAAGAAGCTTCCTGGGAAATAAGTCATGCACCCTCGAAACAATTAATTAGAACTATGTGGCTACATATTATGTATGCCAAACTAGTGGCAGAGACCATGTCTGAGAGGGAAAGAGATCAGGACCTGCTGGAGTGATCAGAGAAGGTTTGTGGGGACGTAGCATCTTGAAATAAACTTTAAACTAGAATTCTTTTGTTGCAACAAGAGGCTTGGTGTGAGCAAGGGCACAGGGTCGGGGGGAGGAGGGGACATGCAGGTGTTTGCAGAGGGCAGTGAGTAAACCAGCCTTTCAGCCTAGGAGTGGGTTTGGGGAATGTCAGAATGTGTGATTGAATGTGTGTGAGAAACTGCAAATACCAGGCCAAGAATTTGGACTCTAGGCCTATGGACTTCAAAGTGGGTGTGCAAGCCAGTAATGTGTGTTACCTCGTTATTTATCTCATGAACATTACATGTGGTATATAATGTATTAGTCAATCATTTTTATAATTTCTAAATTAAGTATATAAATGCTGGGAACATGTACTTGAAGAGGTCATTCCCTGTATTCTGGAACCATCACATCTCCAGATAACTGGTTGTTTCTTTTTTTTTTTCTTTTTTTTTTTTTTAACTTTTTTTATTAATTAAAAAAAATAACAAACAAAACATTAAGATATCATTCCATTCTACATATATAATCAGTAATTCTTAATATCATCACATAGTTGCATATTCATCATTTCTTAGAACATTTGCATCGATTTAGAAAAAGAAATAAAAAGACAACAGAAAAAGAAATAAAATGATAATAGAGAAAAAAAAGATTATACATACCATACCCCTTACCCCTTGCTTTCATTTACCACTAGCATTTCAAACTAAATTTATTTTAACA
>PVIY010038222.1:0-24063 GCA_004026745.1 Myrmecophaga tridactyla | reverse complement strand
TTAACGTTAATGGGAGTAGCTATCCCATTTAGTAAGCTCAGCAACTTCAAAAGATAGTTGAATTTATCAGCTAGGCAGAGAACAAAAAAAAAGGTAGCAATTATTGTTTCCCATTTTTTAGAAACCATAAACCATTTCACATCTGAATTTTGTGTTTTAAACAGTTTCAAAATAATAGAATTTCAGAGTCATTGGAAACTTGCAGATTGATAGTTAAAGCTCTTTTGTCACAGAGGTGAAAATTTGGGACTTGAAAAAGTTAAGACACCTATAATCACTGATGTTTAGTTTAAAATCTTGTTTTCTCAATCTAAGTGTTACCTTAAAATTTCTTTGAAATAGCTAGTTTTGAATGAGACATTTAACACAAATTATGCTATATTTTTCTCTTTTCTCTGAGTTTTGCAAAGAAATTCAGTTATCTTGAAAAGAAGTGATTGACAATATTTGAAAAGCTAAGTACAGAAAATGGGAAGAAACTTTTATAATATTCTTCTCTTAACTGCATTCTTTGGTATATGAAAACTTTAGCACACAAACTGAAGCTGGTCTTTTGCTTTCCATTTAATTATTCAACAAGCAGAATATTTTGATTGATTCTTTTCTTTATCTTATTTAAAAACAATAGGTATTTTTGCTAGTGAGAGGAAAGCTAGTTTTAGCTGACAAAAAGCAAAAATGTTTTATAACAGAGTTTGGTTTTCTATTTTATAAATCATAATAATGAAATGATATATTTTTTTAACTTGGATATTTTTCTTTATGAATAACCCCAGCCCAATGGATTATTATGATGATCAAGATGCTTTAATTACCTTTAAATATTTTTATTTAATTAAATTGTGGGGTGGGAAAGGGGTACAGGAATTACATTTAGGACAAATAAACCATGCAAAACAATTTCCTTTAAGGCTTTGGAACCAATCAAACTGGAAGGTGAAGGAGGTGGATAGTTTATGTAATGTTCATTTACTTTGTCTAAGAGTAAATAATCTATTTTCTCTTAGTTTCTTTGCTCCCTCAATCTATATCCTGAATTCTTATTTTGTCAGTTTCATTTGTCATGAGAAAAAAAATCTCATTATAGTGTTTTCATATCAGTAATTTTCCCTTTGAAAACAAAACAGAGCAAAACAAAACAAAAATGAAACAAAGATGTATTTTATGCTGACATATAAGGAATATATAAATTGTATGTAAGGAATATTTAGTGATAAACATAAAGAATAGAGACACTAAACTATTAGAAATATGCATATTTTTTCCAGAGTAAAATATAATTAATTTTATCCCACCTCCCCAAAGAGACAATTTTAAGATTTAAATGTCTACACTTTAATGTAAACAAATAAAATGAAAGTTACATGGTCACGAGGAGACATGGTGGCTGATAACCTATAATCATCAGTCTGTTATTTTAATGCTTTATTAATTCTGTAATAACTTATTATAGGATGATATAACAAGTGCATCAGTTATTCCTTCGTTGATGTTTCCATTCATCAAATTTCCTCCTCAAGGTATAAAAACTATCTAGATTTTTTTTTCTTTAAAATTACCAGTTAACATCAACAACTGTAGTTTCACATAAGGTCAAGCCAATTTGGGCAAAAACATTGAGAGGATAGTGATTTCTGTCTTCTAAGCCATTCTAAGTATTTCTAAATCCCAAATTCATCTAGTAATTCTGAAAACACCCAAACAGAATGTAAGAAAGCACTCTTGCATGTTAACACAAGCAGGTCCAAAGAAACTAAAGATATGCTGAGAGTAAAAAATAGTTTTCTTGTGGGCAAGTAAGATTCTTCAAAAAATGCATAGTGTATTACCCATATTCTAATACAGTAAGAATTGGGAAAATAAAAAAGCAAGTTACAGTGAATTTGATTAATTTCAAAGCAAGCCAAACGTATTTTGTTTAATAACATCAAGTCCATGTTTGTATCTTGTTATAAAAAGTGATGAGTCTAAATCCAAAGACCCTGCTAGATTATAGCTGGTTTGATTTAAAGATAATTTTGGAAGTCTGCTTTTAAAATTATGTTAACGTAAAGTATGCTAAAAGGCAGAGTTGTTTTGATAAAGTGTTTTATTAAATTAGAGTAGGTTAGGTATCCAAAGATTCTTTGAGATCATAGAAATTTCAAGATGAGAAATGTGATGTCCATTTTTGCTAATTAAAATATGTATTAGCATAATTTCGGTTATAAAGAAAAGTTATAAAAATAATACAAAAAAATCCCCATATGTTCTTTATCCAGTTTTCCGAAATGTTAATTTATTTCTACATTTACTTTACCCTTCGTATGTTATCTTTGTGTATATCTATTTATGCATCTGTGTGGATGTGTATAATTATTTTTCTGAACAATTGGACAGCAAGCTGTAGACATAATAGCTCCTCTATCTCTTATAAGTCAGTGTCTATTTCCTTAATAAAAACAACAGAGAGTCTATGATGTAAAAAAATATAATTATCAAAATCAGGAGATTTAATATAAGTACAATATTATTAGTCAAGTCAATGGCCATATTCAGATTTTGCCATTTAAATATCCAAGATTACGTATCACATTTATTTGTCATATACCCTTAGTTCCCTTTAATCTGAAGAGTTTGAGTCTTCTTTGTATTTCTAAAATTTATATTTTTGAGGAATTCAAGCTTGTTATTTTGTAGAATGTCCTTCAATTGTAGTTAATTAGATATTTTCTCATGTCTAGATTCAGGTTATGCACTATGGGAAAAGGAATACCAAACATACAAATGATGTTGTATCGTTTATTAACTTCATTTGTTTATTTTTCAAAATTCCAAAAATGTGTAGACACTCTGTAGCAACCAACAGCTCTCCCTTCTCTCCTCCCCACAGTTCCCAGTAACATCTACTCTACTTTCCGTTTCTGTAAGTTTACTCTTCCTAGATAATTCATGTAAGTAGAATCATGCCTTCGTTTATAGTATTTTCAAGGTTCATTCATGTTGTAGATGGATGTTATCAGAGCTTCATTCCTTTTATAGCTAAATAATATTCTACTGTGTGTGTGTGTAACATTTTATTTCTCCATTCATTTATTGAACAAACGTGTTTCCTCTTGTGGCTAAGAACATTGGTTAAGAAATATCTGTTTGGATCCCAGTTTTTGATTCCTTTGGTATATACCTAGGATTGGAATTACTGGGTGATATGATAATTTTATATTTCACTTTCTCCACTGTATTTCGCCCTTTTAAATTAATAAATATCCTTTGGAGAGATATATGAAATATGATTATGTTTTTCAAAATTTCAACCACTATTTTTACCACCCATTGATGACTTATGACTGAATCAATTATTATCTTGATTGACAAATTACAATTTATTTTCCAATGCTATCCCTTCATCTACATTTATTAGTTGGTTTTAACCATATGAGATTTCTCTTCTTATCTGTCTATCTATCTATTAATCTGTCTATCTAATTGTTCCATCCATACATTTATATCATTCTTGGATTTTTGAATAGTTACAATTCTTTACTAACATGATTTATATTGAGGCTCACAATTGTCGTAGATTTTACTGGTCTATGCTCCTTCAAGCCAGTTCCTGTTTCTTCAGAACCATCCCTACTATATTCTTAGCACTTCCCTATTTCCTGACACAATAGGATATTCAAATATATCTTATTCTTTTTCAGTCTTATCTCTGATTTCAGGCATTTCTTCAAAAGTCTTCTTTCCTTTTCATGAAGAATGTTATTTAGAGAACTAGATATGGGTACTAGATGTGTTCATTACTCCTGGGTTTTTGTTGCTTCTTGACTATCTTAACTGATAGAATTAGTCAATTATATATTGCATACATGTGCATGTGAACACACACACATCTGTTTCTCTTTGTAGATCTAACTACTCATGTATTCTCGAATTTAGGAATTCACAGGGATAGTCCCAATTCCTACCCTACATCACATGGTTTATTTAAATCTTCCCACTTTCCATGTTTTAACTCTCTTTTCTGAGAGTGAAAAACCTGTTTCACATTATCAACATTGTATCTACTTATTTGCTGTCTTAATAGTTACGAGAAAAAAATGTAGTTTCAGAACTGCTAATATATGTCTCAGTGAGAAAGAAGCCTACTAACTAGACTTCAATATTTTTAGTTTCTTTTCAGCTTAGGATATATTGTTCAAATAATGTGTCCAAAAGTGACTTGGGCTAGGAACTTTTGCCTACCCATATTTCAGTGGCTGTTATTCATTTAAAAAGGAGGTAGAGGTGCACCGGTGGTTCAGTGATAGAATGCTCACTTTCTATGTGAGAGACCCAGGTTGGATTACCAGACTGTGCACCTAAAAAACAAAACAAAACAAAAAACAAACAAACAAACAAAAAAAACAAATAGATTAACTTGCCCCCAATTTTATTCAATTTTAAGGTTTTTGTCAAAACTTTATTATATTGATTTTTCTCTTTTGGCTCTTGAAATATCAACATGGTTCTTGTCAGGATTGTACAAAATAGGCAATTTTGAAGAAGTGCTCCTCTCCTCATCAACCCACCCTTTCTCCCTACACCTTTTTCCTGACTCTCATCCTTGTAGGTAACCAATCTCATGAATCTCTAATTTATTCTTCTGATATTTCTTTTTGCATAAGTTGTTCAAGTTTGAATAACTGAGCCAGATTTAAACTCAGTTTTCCTGATATTCACTTCTACTATCTTCCCCCTAAAGTAAATTATTTCAATAGATTGAAGGTTTCTATTTTTTCATTATTATGATATAGAGAAAACATATGCATTTTTTGGATTGAAAGAACAGAGCTTATTTGGTAATTGATCAAGATTCTTATCTTTTCTGACATAGTTTGAAAAAATAATATTATAGATTGTACAAAGTTACTTGGGTGTGAACATATTCTATGTAATTTGTTTAGCACGCCATACACAATGTTTGATATTTTCATAATTGGGAGTTTTCATTATTTCTAAAACTAAGATCATTTCTCAGAATAACAATTACTGTTCTTTTACTTGCAAACATAAGTTATTATTGAAACCTTGAAATGTAGCTCATTTTTCAAGATGAGAAAGCTGAAGTTCAGAGAATTGTTTAAAATACTTAAGGACACCATGTTAATATAAGAAGTAGGCCTGAAGAGTGAATTCCTTTCAATCTAGGGTACATTCCATTAAATCAGTTTTTACTCAATGTTTGGAATACTTACATGAGATCTCTTTATCTAAAACATTTTAAATCCAGATGGAGAAACAGGAAAAATGAACTGACCATGGAACAATGAAAGTTTATCATGAAAGTGTATATATGTACTCCCTTTAAAAAACCTATAAAAATTCTAGTTTTCATTCTGGAAGAAGAAATGTTCCAAGAAGGGAGAATACAACTATACTTTAAAAGAAGAGAGGATAAGAATTAGAAAAGGACTTCAGTGTGCGTAAAAATAGAGCCATTTAGAAAATTTATATTTTGACATTTAGTAAAATCTTTCTTGTGATCAAATGCATTCATGCAATATGACAATACTGTTAACATCCTATCTGAATGTATTATTTCATTAGTGTATATTTTACATCTTTATCTATGTAGTAGACTCCAGAATGTAGAAATAGCTACTTGCATGCACTATTGTTGATGCATCAAGAGACTTTTTACTTTAATTTTTGAAAGACTTTTACAAGAGGAGCAAGGTCACTTGAATCCCCAACTGAGTTCTTACTGGTAAAAGCACTCATGTTAGCACCTGGCAATTTTTCTCAATTGAAAATCACAAAATAAAGTATGCAAAATAAAGTACACAAGTACATTCTTCCCTAGCCATGCAAGTTTCAGTGATATTATATGTAGAAATGTTGAAAAAATTCAGTCCGTTTTGGAGCAGTTTTGAAGACTGAAGTAAGGCCATACCATTTCTCAATAGGAAAATTTCAGACCAAAATAGAAATAAAAGCAGTTTATAAAACTGAAAAAAGACTACAAAATTCTGTGTTTGGGTCAAGAGAAAAAAAAACATTCAAATTAAAACACTGTAAAGACAATATTTTACCCAGTTCTCTACTATGAGCATGTGTATATATAAGTGTGTACAAAAGAATTTCCTTAAGATTACAGAAGCTATATAATCAGCTTGTTTAGTATCTTTGTCATAGATCTTTACCCATGAATAAGAATGCTGCTTTGTTTCAGTGGACAGTAGTTCATTTCTTCCCTCTTGTGTCACAATTTTTGTTAACACTGATTGCATATGTAGAGTCAGAAATATGTGTGATTATTAGAATAATTGATTTTAAAAGAGCACTGTGTTGGGAAACCAAAGAGGAGTTTCCAAAATTGAGGCTTAAGGAGGGAATGTCAGAATTTTTTTCTTCTAAGCAGCAAATAGACAGGCAGAAGCTCTCTGAATCAATTGTTTGGAGACCCAAGGGACAAGGGAGGTCATTACAAGGCCCAGGTCAATAAGGAACAAAGAGTCTGAGCAACTGTGGACAGTGACTTTATTTTCAGTCTTGAGTCCTCTGCATTTGCCAGATCAAGAGCTGCATACCAGGTACCAGGGGATGTATTGATTTATTCAAGCAATGATACCACATCCGGAATAGCAGCTGTAATTGGAGTGATAACCCACTGTCATCCTCCAAGACCCATCTGTTTTCTGCACAGGCCAAATGGGAGAGTTGAATGGGGATGTGATGGGAATCATCACCCCTGCCCTGCATCCTTTGAGTCCTTGAGAGTGGCAATAATATCTGCAATCCCTCCAGGAATCTGGTATTGGTTCTGATTTACTATTTTGCTAGGTAGGGGCAGTTCTAGTGGCTTCCACTTGGTCTTTCCCACCATAGTAGCCCTCACTGAACAAGTTAGAGAGCCTATGTGGGGATTCAGCCATTTGCTCACTATGTCTATTCCAATTATACATTCTGGAACTGGGGAAATAACTACCACTGTGAGATGGACCTGAACCAAAACTCCATTGATCACCTGGCCTCCATAACCCCCACTCTGATTAGTGGACCAGAATGACATTTTGGGTCTCCTGGAATTAATGTCACTTCTGAAACAGTGTCTAATAATTCCCAAAATATCTGATCATTTCCATTTTCCCAATGCACAGTTACCCTGGTAAAAGGTGATCAGTCTCCATGGGGAAGGCTTGGAGGAAGATTAACAGTGTAAAGTTGTGGCGGTGTAACAGTGTTCTCCCCCAGAGGGACCTGACCTTCCTTTCATTCAATGGGCTCTGGGTCTGTAAACTGTTTCAAGTCTGGAAATTGATTAAGGGGCCATGACTCTGTGTTTTTGTAATTCAGGTTAGACTTCTGTTCACTTGACCTAGAACTCTTTTGTTTATACAGCTCAAGCAAGAATTTAGTAGACTGCCAATCTATTATACTTCTTGGTACCCCACGATTTAATAGTCAAAGTCACAAATCTCTGTGAGTCAGATTATTTTGACTCCTTTGAGTTTATTGTCTCTCATAATAGCCATGCCCACCCTGTCTTTGGTGATTAAGTGCTGCCACCTGGCTTCTGCCAACTTGGGATCCAGTTACATTCAGCCTGATCCAGCCTTATATTCCTCCCACCATTATCCCACACCCTTAAAATTCATTGCCACACATATTTCCCTGATTTCTGTCTATATAAATTGGAAAACTCACACAGTTCTTTTGGAGTATAACGTACCTCCTCACGTGTGATACTTTGCACCTCATCTTTAGGGGCCTGTTGGGACTTTAGTTTAGCTATAGTTCTAGAAGAAATGAGGGGTGGTGGGAGTGGGTCATGAAAAGAATTAGAAATATCTTCCAAGACATTTGCTTCAGGGCATTCATTTGCAGTTTCATCTGATGAAACAGGATTAACCACTCTAAGGATAATCCCTCCAGATGGAGGTTGGGTGGCCAACTCCTCAAGGCAGGCTGGAGGTGGGGTGGCTATGTCCTCAGGGCAGACTATTACAGGGTTATCTAGAGAAGATTTAGCATAACCTAGGGTTTCAACCTCTCCCCCAACATCATTATCAATCCATATGTCACCATCCTATTTTTCAGGGTCCCACTCCTTTCCAATCAACTCCCTCACTTTAACAAAAATCACAATTTAAGGTTGAGATTTCAGTTTACATTGTAAAGTTGCTACTCTAACAATAAGATTCTGAATCTGATTTTCAGAGATCTCAAGTCTATGGCTACAGGAACTAAGATTTGCCTTCAGGACACTCATAGAAACTTCTACTTCTGTCAGACAGTGCTTAAGCTTCTCATTTGAAGCCCTAAGACCATCCCTTTCACTCGTTAATGTAGCCAGTGTACCTAACAACAAACAGGCAACATCTCTATACCTTCTATTTCCACAAAACTCTGTAAAGTTGTCAAATACATTATCCCCCAGAGCCTGGCTTTGTACAAGTGAAGCATTAAAGGAATCAAAGGTGATATTTTCACTATCTCTTCTGCCAACTCACTCCATTGATTGGCAGTGTCATTCTGATTATGGGTATCAGAGTCTTTAGAACCTCTCAGTCCATTCAGAGTCCATTCAGAGTAGAAAACCATTCATAGAAACCCATTTTTAAGATTCTGTTTCTTAAGAAGCACTTCTCATACCAAGTTGTATTAGGGTTCTCTAGAGAAACAGAATCAACGGGAAACATTTATAAGTATAAAATTTATAGAAGTGTCTCATGTAACCGTGGGAACATAGAGTCCAAAATCTGTAGGGCAGGCTGTGAAGCTGACAATTCCGATGGACGGTGTTGATGAACTCCACAGGAGAGGCTCACTGTCCAAAACAAGAATAGAGCCTGTCTCTTCTGAATCATCCTTAAAAGGCTTCCAGTGATTAGATTAAGCATCACTCATTAAAGAAGACACTCCCCTTGGCTGATTACAAATGAAATCAGCTATGGATGCGGCTGATGTGATCATGATTTAATTCTATGAAATTCCTCATAGCAACAGACGGGCCAGCAATTGTCCAACCAGACAAACAGGTACCACCACCTGACCAAGTTCACACATGAATCTGATCATGATAAGCTCCAACAAATTAAAAAATTATACTCACAATTATGCATGTCACATTTCCATGGAAGTAATTGAATCAAGGTCCCACTCTTCAATATCATCAGGAATCAAAACATAAGCTTTTTCTGGTGTACATAACAATTTCAAACTAGCATACCATTCTGTGGAATATTATTCAGTAGTAAGAAAGAAGGAAGTCCTGAAGCACTCAACAACAAGGGTGAACCTTGAGGATATTATGTTTAGTGAAATATGTCAGACACAAAGGACAAATACTGTATAATCTTACTGATATGAACTAATTATAATAGATAAATTCATAAATGCAAAATATAGAATATAAAATGCAGAATATAGGTTACTATGATATATAATGAGCCTAAATGGAGGAGCAGTTGCTTAATAAGCACAGAATTTTTGATAGGTTGAATTAAAACATTGGGAAATGAATAGAGGTGACTGTAGAACATTATTGTGAGAATAATTAACAGTGCTGAATGGCAATGAATGTGGTGGAAAGGGGAAGTTTTAGAGTCATGAATGTCATCAGAAGGAATTTTGGAGATTAAAACATGAGAATGTATAACACAGTGAATGTTGTGGTGGACAGTGCCTGTGAATAACTGTACAAATATTAAAACATTCTTTCATGAAATAGAGCAATCATTTACAGTAGTATTTTAATACTGTTTCAACAACAGTAAGAGATTTATTACACCAATACTATGGATTAATAATAAGTGGGAATAAGGGGTAAGGAAGAATCTGGGTTTTCCTCTTTATTTTTATTTCCTTTCTGGAGTAATGATAATGTTCTAAAATTGATCATGGATCTGTATGCAAAACTATGTGATGTTAATATGAGGCAGTGGTTGTACACTTCAGATAGTTTGTATGGTGTGTGAATATACCTTAATAAAATTGCAAAAATAAAAGTGCGCTATGTTTTCCCAAGCTAGAGACTTTGTCTACAGCCTTAAGGAAACTGAGCAGAGAGTCCAGGATGGCCAGGCTTTTCTAGAGCAAGAGGCAAATTTGAAATTGCAAACCAGTTTTGGCAAATTTTCCATCAATGAGTCTACTTGCTTTTCATGTGTTTTGCATTTATATAATACAAATAAATATTCATCCTATGAACAATTTTTTTAACTAGAAGCAAAATATATTTAATAAACGCTCATCAAAGATTATTTTTATTTTTTCTGTTTTCATTGACTAACAAAAGCAAGCAATGATTTGGCAGAATTGAAAAGCTTTCTGAAACCCACAGTCAGTGAAAAACTAAATGCCGCCCTGGGGCACATCTTTATGAAAACAATTAACATGATTTTTCCCCTAGAATTAGATTTTCCCATTTAATGAGAAATAATTCATGCAGATTCAATCAACCAAAATGTAACAGTGTTTGCATAGCTATTACCCTTAAATGCGATTTTAGACCTGGAGTAGAAATAGCGTGAGTCAGGAAAATTTAACTCCCCACAGAACATTTTAAGAAGGGTAACTCTAAAACTAAGTTAAAATCGCTTTGGTTCATGAACTGCACTTTGATCATTAATTTGGAATCTTATCATAAGAAAATCTAACATTCAAAGCACTATTGCGTGAGAAATGATATGAAAAGGAAATAATGCTACCTTATTTGATGTGGATTATCAGTTGGCATATGGCATGAACTGTAAACAGCCCTCATTCTGAGTATTTTCTTTTCCCCATCCTCCCCTTCCCCATGGGACTTTTACATTAGTAGTTGCACTGTGCATGCAGGTTTTATAAACTGATTTTCCTTAGTGCCAAATTATTTTCTTGAGATGGTTCAGGCTGAAGAGGACATATGCTAATTGTTTTTGGACACTGTGGAGTATATAGGAAACATACTTTTAGGAAGTTCCAGTATGTTTCATCAATCTTTCTTTGTTGTCTTTCCCTCGCTCACCAACTGATGAGGGAGAAATATATTGCAGAAGGTTCTTTAGAGGGTGGATGGAAAAAGTGTGTCAAATATACATTTCAATTCTAGTTGCATCTCCTGCAAGTTCTGTGATTCCAATAATGCTCTACGTTTTGACTATCTACTTCCTTCTCATTCAAAATGGGGCATAATTATTTTCCTTGACTTTTGTGAGACCTTTTTAAAGTAACACATAAGCCCTACCCAACACATGTTTTTCAACAAATTAAAAAGAATAAGTTCAATTCTTTTTTCCCTTTTTAAAATATGACCCTTGTCATCCCAAATAATCCTGGAAAATATATTATTAACATTATTAAACTGTCAAGATTCAAAATTTATTATATGCAATTGTTTTATATATATATATATATGATCTGCTTACATTTATTCATAGTACTATGCTCATAATTTGTATGATAATAGAAGGCTATAGTTTTCATATGTTAGCTTTTGTGCTTTTCTTTGTCATATCCGTTTGATTACAAATCTGTAGGAAAACAGCCTGAAATCCTCAAGCTGTCTGAGAAGAGTTAGCCTGCTTTACACTATGTTGTTCTCTAACTCTAAGGTAATAAAAATCTATGAGTACATCTTGGTTTATCTTCTTTATTTATACTTATGCAACTTTACAACGTATTTCTTTAATTTTCCCATTACAGTACAATAGTTGCTGAGGTCATCAGTCTTTACTGTTTCATTTTGCAACTATCCAAATTCTTCAGAATTTGAACATTTATATAAAGTATATAATATTTCTGTGATTGCTTACTCTCATTTAATTCCACCTCTGCCAATGACCTTGAGCTATTCTTATCTCAGTCTATCTGTTTCCACATTTGTAATAGTATGATTGGGAAATGCTCTTTTCCCCTAAAGATAAATAAGTGTAGAAAACATTTAACATGTTGGAAAGACTAGTGATCAAAAAGCAAAATGCAAATCAAGCCTATATTTATTTCTATCACAGAATTTTGAGTCTGTTATGATTGCAGAAATGTTCCTGAAGATATGAGTTATAAGGTGGTAAACTAAAATGAAAATATCAAAGGATTCAAAGTCAAGGCTGTACACCTTATGCTTTCAAGAATTATATTATTTATTTCAGAAATTGACTACAAATGGGTTCTATACTCTACAGTTAGAACTGTAAAATTACATACACATACTAATGCATATGTAACAGGGGAAAACTGAATTTAAGAGGGTAAACTATGTATATAAACCAAATGAATGAGGGAATATGACCTTGGGTGTGTGAAGGACTATCTGTAGTCCAAACAATATTCTTTTGTTTGTTTGTTTGGCTTCAATTTACTCTTTATGAGTAAATTTCAACATATGTTGATTTGAGTATGTGTTGTACATATGTTGATTTTAACCTTCAAGGTAATGAAAATTACTTCTTAAAAAATTATCACTTTTATATAGCCAATATTTTCATAACTTCATCAGGCTGTGGTCTCTAGTCCTCCATTTAAAATCAAAGTATTATGACACATGCCATATCCATATTATTGCTAGAGATTAGTCCTCTTTAAAGTAAGTCTACTATATCCAAAAGTTCCCATAATGGTGTCTTATGCACACCATCATTTCCTTGAGGAACTTTTCCCTCTTCTTATGTCACACCATCATTCACTCGCTGTTTTAGTTTGCTAGCTGTTGGAATGCAACACACCAGAGACAGATTGGCTTTTAATAAAAGGGGATTTATTTTGTTGGTTCTTCAGAGGAAAGGCAGCTAACTTTCCACTGAGGTTCTTTCTTACGTGGAAGGCACAGGATGGTCTCTGCTGGTCTTCTCTCCAGGCCCCTGGGTTCCAACAACTTTCCCCTGGATAACTTCTTTCTGCATCTCCAAAGGCCTGGGCTGAGCTGCAACTGCTGAGATGAGGAATGCCGAGCTGCTTCGGCTGTGCTACTTTGGGTTCTCTCATTTAAGCACCAGCCAATTAAGTCAAACGTCACTCATTGCAGCAGACACGCCTCCTAACCGACTGCAGATGTAATTGGCAACAGATGAGGTTCACGCACCGTTGGCTTATGTCCGCAGCAACAAGACTAGGTATGTTCAACTGACCAAGTTGACAACTGAATCTAACTAACACACTTGCTATTGACAACACCCCACAAAATCATTTGGCAAAAGCTCCCTACTGATTATGTCTGTTATTAGGATGCCAGTGGCCATACAAGGGCACCAATTGCTTGTTCACAGGATTCAGTTTTCTGGGTGCCTTGCAGTCACTGAGTTCAGTGTAGAAGCTAGAAAGTGGTTTCTCTCAGAGACATATTTTGTCATATGTACACAGAAGCAGCTTTCTTTATGACCAAGGAAAAGTCCTTATGACTTTTCACCACACTCATGAAAAATATTTATTTCAGTTTCACAATCACTTTCTGTTCATAGATATCTCGATTCAGCCCAACTGGATTAAATGAAGTCATTAACTCACACTCAGTTGCCAGTTTAAGGTATATAACATTAACAGTGAAATTTTCATACAAATTAATATCTATAACAATTCATTTTAGAAAAAAATGTAGGAAGGATATTGGGAGAGGAAGATGGTAGGCATTCTCCTATTGTTATTGGAATCTAACTCAAGTCATAAAATTTCTGTTACCGTTTGAAATAACAAAGCTATTATTCAATCAAAACTGTTTTGTAAAGTAAAATATATAAGCTCCTTAAAAATATTTTTGTTATTCATTAATATCTTCTTCAATGATTAGAACATTTTGATGTAAGGGAATTCTCTCTCTCTCTCTCTTTGAATACTTGACAGCATAATTTTGCTTCCCAAACCTGAGTTTTCATCAGCTGTTTCTTTTCAGAGGACTACTGTCATCCAGGTATAACCAAACTCATGGCTGAACATTCATCTTCACTAGATAGTTTATATGTTTGGTTGATCTTCCAACCACACTACCACTAGTATCCATTTGTTCTTTCTCCCATAATCACTGTTTGCATTTTAGTCCAGGTACTAATTTAATCTGAAGATGGTATTTCATTCCTCTAGCCTCTCTTTGTTTCAATAACCTTAAGTACTGCTGAAAAATTATTGTTAAGCAGGCTATTGACTTGCAGCATTTTAAGTTTTAGATGTTAGGATTCAGATGCTATCAAAGCCTGGAATGTATTCATTGAGCCACGGTTGCTGAAGCAGTAGAGATCATGGTGCCTTAAGATGTGGTTACTGAAGTTACCCTTTATTTTGATAGTTGTTGACAGAGAAGGAATGTGACCCAGATTCCAGACTGGTCAGTGAAAGAGCATAAACTTGAATGTCGTTCCAGATGGGCTATTTATTCCATTCTCTACTGTTTACTATGCATTGAACCAATTCTATAGATAGCTTACCAGCTGCCATATAGTACATGATCCTTCAGTGATATTTTATGTATTATTTATTATTGCAATCCTATCACAACATTTGTAACTATGTCATGAGTAGAGTATAATCTTATTTTCCTAAGGTTGCTATATCATGGTATCACAAACTGAGTGGCTTAAAACAACAGAAATTTATTGTATGAGAATCCTGGAAGCTAGAAGTCCAAAATCAAGGTCTCAGTAGGTCCTTCATTCCTTTGAAGTCTGTAGGGCAGAATCTACTCTAAGCCTCTCTCCTGACTCCTGGTGGTGGCTTGCTGGCAGTCCATGGAATTCTCAGGCTCAATGATCACATGGCATTCTCCTCTCTCTCCATGTACAAATTTCCTCTTTTTTAAAAAACACAAGCCACATTGATTTTAGAGCCCATATTATTCCAGTATGACTTCATTTTAACTTGCCCAATTCCATCTTTAACTAACTTTATTTTCAAATACTTCTGAGGTAATGGAGATGATAGGACTTAAACATATCTTTTGGGTGGGCAAAGTTTAATCCATAACAAGTGTGTATGTAAAAGGCTTTTATTGAGTTAAAAGATTCTAAATGAACTATAAATATGTAGATCATCTGTTCCACTCTGCTAATGTTTTAGATGAGAACATTGAGGCCAAGAAGAGGAATATAAGCACAAGGTCACCAAGCTATTGCTAAATGAGGACTATAACTAGGTAGAGTATAAATCTTGATTACCAAGGAGAGTTTGGCTTTATTCCTATTATGGGGATGTAATTGTGTACTCTACAAAAGACATGTTCAAGTCTTAATCTTTATTCTTGTGGGTGTGAATCCATTTTTCAATAGGCCCTTGTAAGATGCTATTGTTAGAAAAGATATGGATTCATTTGTGAATAGGATACTTGAAGATTTTTTTTCTAGATGAGACCAAATAGAACCAGAATGAACCTTAATCTGTAAGACTCTGGGAGAAAGCAAGCTGCAGATAACTTGATCTTGGATTTCTAGCATACAAAACTGTGAGACAATAAATGGCTTTTGGTTTCATCAACCATAATATTTTAAGTATAACATTTATTTGATATAATTATGTTTGAAAATCACCTAAAGATTGTTTGTTGAACCTATAAGCATTAAGATACAGGTGAATTACATTTAACCTATAATTGTAGGTCTACATTAAATGAAGGAAAAAAGCAAGTTGAAGAAAATTGAGTATGGGAAAGAAAAAAAAGAAAATTTTACTGATAATATAATCTATGAAAAATTCTTAGACTGTCTAAAGATAATAAAATTAATCCTTCAATTTAAAGTATAAAGCAGCATATATTTAGTTAATTAATAATATGTGAGAGTTTTGTTTTGTTCCTGTGCAATTTTAAAAACAGACGTAACAGAAAATTTTACATATGCTTCTAGATCATTTGAATCAGAAAAAGCAATCCTGTTTTCAGTGTAAGGTAGTGGTTATTCACTCAGCTTGAACCCCTGACCCATGCTGAACACAACCGAGCACTTTGAGTATGCATGTGTGTTAGTATGCAAACTGTTGGAATGTGATATACCAGAATTGGAATGGCTTTTATAAAGGGAATTTAATAAGTTACAAGTTTATAGTTATAATGAAGTGAAAGTGTCCAAATTAAGGTACCAACAAGAGGTTACCTTCACTCAAGAAAAACCAATGGGTCAGGAACCCTTTGCCAGCTGGAAAGTGACATGGCTGGCATCTGCTTTCAGCCTGTGTTCCTGTGAGGGTTCCTTACTTTGTTTCTCTGGGGCTGGCTTTCAACGCTTGCCTTCCAACCAGGTTCTGGCTCGCTTAACATCTTACGGTGACATCTACTGGGTTTCAAGCATCTGTGTTAGCTGTTCTCTGAACTTCCTGTTGGCCCTCTATTGGCTCGAAGTCTTCTGTCATTTCCTGTTCTATCCAAAATGTTTTCTCTTTTAAAGGATTTCAGTAAACTAATCAACACCCATCTTGAATGGGTGGAGTAACATCTCCAACTAATCAAAAGATTATACCCACAATTGAATGTGCCACATCTCTGTAGAGATTAGCTAATCAAAACCTTCCACTCTGCAATATGAATCAGAATCAGAAAAACCGCTGCCTCCACAAGATTGAATCAGGATTAAAACATGGCTTATCCAGTGATACATAGTATTTTCAAACCAGCACAGAATGCCTTCTATTTGTTTTTGAAAAAACACTAATTCCAGTTACAGAAAATATCTACTCTTTAAGGACTCTTCTTTTTTTATCTACAATCACACTGTAGCTTTGTATGGTAAAAAATTAAGAAAATGCATATAAATAACAATAAAATTTAATACACTACCAAAAAGCGAGAAAGAATCATTATTGTTTTATTTTTAATAGTGAGTCCTTCCAGATATTCACTCTCCAAGAGCATAATTTATGGAAGCAATGGATTCTCAGACTAGAGCACCTTTGTCATAGTTTGCCTAAGGTGCTATGACACATACTCACAACAGGTTTTGGTTTAAACAATAGGAATTTATTGGCCCACAGCTTAAAGGCTGGACAAATCCAAAATAAAGATAGATGTTGGTAATGCTTGCTTTTGTCCCAATGTCTGCTGCTGGTATTGGTTGCCAGCAATCTCTGGGATTCCTTGGTTTTTATTTCTGCTTCCCACCTGTGGTGGTTAGGGTCAGGAGTCAACTTGGCCAGGTGAAGATGTCTAGTTTTGTTGCTGTGGATGTGAGCCAATGGCATGTGAAGCTCATCTGTCGCTGAATACATCTGCAGTTGGCTAGGGGAAGTTCTGCTGCAATGCATGACGTTTGATTTAATTGGCTGGATGCTTAAATGAGAGAGCTCAATGCAGCACAGCCTGAGCAGCTCAACATACCTCATCTTAGCATTTGGAGATGCAGAAAGGAAGCATCCACTGGGAAAAGCTGTTGGAACCAAGAAACCTGGAGATAAGGCCAGCAAAGATGACCCTGTGCCTTCCCATGTAACAGAGAACCTCAGATGAAAGTTATCTGCCTTTCCTCTGAAGAACTATACATTTTTAACTAAATAAATCCCCTTTTTTTAAAAGCCAATCCGTCTCTGGTGTGTTGTATTCTGGCAACTCTGGCAAACTAGAATGCCACCCATGTTGAGCTCTTCATTATAATTATAAAATACTAGAAAACATAAAGTGTAAAGACATAAAATATATGAATACAGAAGCAAATAACATTTGCAAATAACATTTCAGGTATAAAACTTACCTGAGATATTATAAACCATTATACAAACCATTATATTTTAAAACTCTAACTGTTAAGACCCTATTCCTCTGACTTGATCATGTATTGCACTCTCTATTTCTCTATCACTTTGTACTCATGGTCATTATGACTGCCAGTCATTTGCAAGCACTCTTATTCCACATGCTAGTTTCTTTTTCTTCTTTTGCTGTGGCAAATCTGAAAGCCAGGCAGAATAACCATTCCCATCTGTTTACATTCTCTGTGCATATACCTAAACAACTAAATGTTGTTGGTAAATATGACAAAACCAGGCTAAGTTGCATGTTAGATTTCAAACTGAATTTACTTTAAACATAGACCTAAAATAATCTCTCAGCACCACCTGAGAATCTGTTTGCCTAGTAAGTTCATTTTCTCACTCTTCAAGATGATGACTGCCTTCCTCAAAATTCCAACCCTCTCTCTTGCTGAAATACCTTAAGACAATGTCACACATTAGTCTTCACTGATGAAAAACCAACAAACAAAAATGAAGAAGAAAATACTTCATCTTCCCCTCTATGAGTCTGCACAGGAACCCAGATCATTAATTAAATTCTCCACTGTTCCTCCTGTTGCAATGAAAGAAGAACCTCTGCTTTTCTTTAGATGCTAGGCCTCTCTGTTTCTCAAGGACTCTTTCAGCTTTGTTTATTCACCATCACCAATCACTAACACTCAGTTTGATCACTCTCAGTGCCCAAACATGCCATTTCTTATTTATTTATTTTTTTTCATTCAATCATTCATTGATTTTTGCCTTCATTAAAAGGCCTCTTTTAACCACAACTCTTTTAGATACTACTCCTTTAACCTGTCCAAAAAAAAAAAACGGAAGAAACAAATTTTTTTAAAAAAATGTATCTCTATATAAAGATGTTTATTTCAAGGAATTGGCTTATACAATTGTGATAAATCTGTAGCATGGCCCAGCAGGCTGTAAACTCCAGGGCCAGAGCTGATTACACCATCTTGGGGCAGAATTTCTTCTTCTTCAGAGGCCTTAATTTTGCTGCTAAGGCTTTTCAATTGATTGGATGAGGTCTACCTATATTATCCAAGTAACCCCCTTTAGCAAAGCCGTGTGATTGACAATGTTAATGCCATCTACAAATACCTTCACAGCAACACCGAGATTAACGTTTGACTAGATAAGTGATTACTGGAGCCTCACCACATTGATATACAAAACCAAGTACTGAAAAAGGTTATATGTGTTATTTGTATATTTTTCAATCCCATTCAGCCTTCACCTTTCCTAATCTGTTTTCTAAGATTAACATTCACAGAAACATCTTTTCTGAAGTTCTGTCATCACCTATTTTTTTTTTACCAAATAAACAGCTATTTCCCACTCCTCTCCTCAACTCATCTTTCAGGATCATTCCATGTGTCAATCATTGGATCTCTATAAAATACTTTTTTCTCTGAGCTTCTGTAACAAAATGTTCTCCAGCTTTACCTCCTTTTTTTTTTGCTTTTGATTTTTTTACATGTAATTTTATTGAGATATATTTATATACCATACATCCTTCCAAAGCATACAGTGATTCACAGTATGATCACATAGCTGTGTGTTCATCACCATGACCATGTTTAGAACATTGTCATTGCTCCAGAAAAAGAAATAAAAGTGGAAAAGAAAACCCCAATCCTCCTATACTACTTACTTCTCCCTCTTTAGAGCACAAGAATTGTAATCTACAAAATTTTAAGACTTACAATAAAGTTTAGCCAAGACAGTGTAGTATTGTCAGATGCATAAATATATCAGTGGAACAGAACAATGCAGCCAGAAGTAGAGCCATACAAACACAGGCAATTAACTTATTTATTTATTTGCTATATAGTTACATAATCTTTATCAAAGATCAGGGCTACTGGATTACATTTCAGCAAGTTGAGGCATTTTCTTCTGGCTCTTCTAAATCACTAGACAGTAAAAAGAAGCATCTCTATAGTGAATCAGTAGTCACAATCAATTTTTAAATCCTAATTTCTTAATTACACTTTGTCATGGTCAGGCTCATTTGTCAACTTGGCCAAGTGGTGGTACCTGTTTGTCTGGTTGGGCAAGTGCTGGCCTGTCTATTGCAATGATGACATTTCATAGAATTAAATTTTGATCATGTCAGCTGCATTCACATTTGCAATCAGCCAAGGGGAGTGTCTTCTGCAATGAGCGATGCTCAGTCTCATCACTGGAAGCCTTTTAAGGAGGATTGAGAAGAGACAGGTTCTCTTCCTGTTTCAGCTGCTGAGACTCTCCTGTAGAGTTCGTCTAGACCCTCCATCGGAATCGTCGGTTTCACAGCCTGCCCTGCAAATTTTGGACTGTGTGTTCCCATGGTCACATAACATACTTTTATAAATTTTATATTTGCAAGTGTTCCCCATTGATTCTGTTTCTTTAGAGAACCCTAATACATACCTCTTCTGTCTCATTTAATCATTCTCGCAATCTTCACAGATATCTGAGCAATGACCATTTTAACTTCTTTGTACTGGAAAGGGGTTTGATATTATGGAGTAGAGGAATGAAACTGGTTGATGTTCTTACAGAGACTTGTACCTCTGGGTTTCAGGATTTATCTGACATAGGATCAATCTGGAGGCTTTAGGTTTCTGAGAAAATAAACTTACTAAGAAAAACTTTTATAGGGATTTAGATAGAGACCAGGGCACTCTTTATGCATTTCAGGAATAGTGTTGGTTGGGGCTTGGCATACCATGGTAATCTGCAACATCTGGCAGAAGCTTGTATAGGTGTAATCTTCAGAATGACCTCTCAACTCTATTTGAAATTTCTTAGCCACTGAAACTTTACTTCATTCATTTATTTCTCCACCATTGATCAAGGGGGAGTTTTCAATCCCATGGAACCAGGGCCTGGCTCACTTCTGGGAGTTGTGTCCCACCATGCCAGACAGAAATATACACCTGCAGACAGAAATATACACCTAGGAGTTATATTCCTCATTTTGTGGAGAGCGATGAGTTTATTTGGAGAGTTGGTTAAAGAGAAAATCCACATCAGAACAACAAAATAGGCTCTCTGGAGGTGATTCTTAGGTGTAATTACATAGAAGCTTAACTTCACCATTGCAGAAATAAGTTTCATAAGGACAAGCCTCAAAATCCAGGGCTTGGCTTAAGTCTCTAATTCCTAAGAAAATATCAGGAATTCCCCAGGTGGGGAATTTTAATTGCTTCCATATTATTTCCAGTTCTTCAAGGGAACTTTGTAGAGATTCTTTTTTTTATATACCCCAAATACTGTGGAATATATCCAGGCATTATATTTGCCTGTACAGAATAGCAAGATTTTATTCTCTATTCTAGGTTCCATATAATTAGGTTCTTTAAATAAATTGATTCTCCTGATTTACCTTTTACCTCTCTTTGCCTTCTCTTTGATATTGGATTTCTGCATGTTAGATAGTCTTAAGACTTAATCCTACCCTCTCCAAACCACGTAAAAGCTTTCATCTATCAGAATTCCCCAAGTCTAACTTTTATATGAGCTCCAAGTTTGTATATGTGAGATCTATTTGAAATTTCTAGTGAGAATTTATATATCCTAAATAGGACTCATGATTTACCATGTCCACAACTTGCTTTACTCAAATCTGTAGGTCACAATTTCTTGAATAAAACAGAATAATACAAAGCGAAACACTAGGTATTATCTTCAACCATTCCTTGTTTCTACTATCATCCTTCATTTGAGTAGCAAAATGTCTTACCTCCAAAATCTATTTCATTTAAGTCTACTTCCTTCATTTCCCTTGCTGCCATATTGGTCTTTATGATGATTGTATCTCATATGAACTACTAACAATTTCCTGAAGGACTTCTTCACACACTTTCTTGATTCCTATCATCTATTATTTAGACAGTATCTAGAATGCTGTTTCAAAATATGAAAGGCATGTTATAAAATGTTTTTCAAAATTAACATGAGAGAGTATGTTCATAAACTTGGGGTACACAAAGATGTCTTAACAAGATACCAAAAACAATAACTAAAGAAAAATATTGATGAAATAAGTTCAACTAAAATTAAGAATATGTGATAATTAAAAAGTATGAAAAAGTACAAAGACAAACCACATTGTGGCAAAAGACATTTGTCATCCATATATCAGATATAGATGCATATGCTGTGCATATAAAGAACTTTAATTAAAAATAGTGATAACAATAGACAGCCCAATTAAAAATCAAACATGCACTTCACAAAAGAGGATTTCCATGTGCCAAATAGCATATGAAAATTATCAAGGGAATAAAAATGAAAACTTGAATAAGATATGACTATGTACAACAATGGCTACAATTAAAAGAACTGATAATATCATTTATAGTCAAAGATGTGGCACCACTGGAAGTGCCAACACAGAAATACAGATTATGTATTTGTATAACCTCTTTTCAAAGCGATTCGGCAGGTAGAATCTGCTCACCTTATGATCCAGTACTCAACTTATTCATAGGTATTCACCATGTGTACCAAAAGATATTAAATAATGAGATTCAAGAATAGAAGTAACAATATATCATTTTGGGATTATCTACTGCCATGAAACAAACCACCTCCAAATTTAGTGGCTTAAAAAGTCAAGAATTAGAGACTCCCAATTTAATAAGTGATGCCTACTCATAATTACGCTTTACAGTCACTGCCAGAGAACCTCTTTTGTTGCTTAAATGTGGCCTCTCTCTTTAAGCCATCTTTGCAAACAAACTCATTAACCTCTCCTCTACATGGAACATGACTTTCAGGGGTGTAATTCTCCTTGGTATTGTGGGATATGATTACCAGAAATGAGCCTGGTTCTAGGTTCATGAAATTAAGAATGCCTTCTTGACCAAAAGGGGGGAAAGAAATGAAACAAAGTAAAGTTTCAGTGGCTAAGGGATTTCAAGTAGAGTTGAGAGGTCACTCTGAAGGTTACACCTATACAAGCTTCTGCCAGATGTTGCAGACTACCATGGTATGCCAAGCCCCAACCAACACTATTCCTGAAATGCATAAGGAGTACCCTCATCTCTATCAAACTCCCTATAAACATTTTTCTTAGTAAGTTTATTTTCTCAGAAACCTAAAGCCTCCAGATTGATCCTATGTCAGATAAATCCTGAAACCCAGAGGTACAAGTCTATCCGAGAACATCAACTGGTTTCATTTCTTTACCCCATAATATCAAAACCCCTTTCCAGTACAAAGAAGTTAAAATGGCCATTGCTCAGATATCTGTGAAGAGTGCAAGAATGATTAAATGAGACAGAAGAGTTATAACAAAGAAATTAGGATTTAACAAATGATTGTGACTACTGACTCACTATAAAGATTCTTCTTTTTAGTATCTAGTGATTTAGAAGAGCCAGAAGAAAATGTCTCAACTTGCTGAAATGTAACCCAGTAGCCCTGATCTTTGATAAAGATTGTGTAACTATATAGTAAAAAAAAAAAGAAAAAAAAAGTCAATTGCCTGTGTTTATGTGTATCTATTTCTGGATGCTTTGTTCCCTTCCATTGATCTAGATATCTATTTCTGTCAGTACTACACTGTCTTAGTTAACTTACTTCTATCGTAAGTCTTAAAATTGAGTAGATTGCAATCCTTGTGGTCAATCAGAGGGGGTGCTGAGGGGTTTGGGATTTTTTTGTTGTTTTTTATTTCCTTTTCTGGAGTAATGCAAATGTTCTGAAAAGGACAATGGTGATGAATGCACAACTATATGATGATACTGTGAACAAGTGATTTTATACTTTGGATGGTTTGTATGGTATATTAGTAAATTAAAATTTAAAAAAAATTTAAAAATTAAATTAATTTAAAAAAAGTCAAGAATTGTTTTCTTAAGCTCTCTCAGAGTTCTTGGGATTAACCAGGAACATCTATGTAATTTTTGCTCAGGATCACTCATCTAGTTGCAACCAGGCATTAGATGGAGCTGCATTCATCTTAAAGTCTTTCTTGAACTTATGTCTGCAGGCTGATAGTGGTTGTAGTCTGGGACCGCATCCATGGCAGTTACTCAGAAAACATCATTATAGTACCTCTCTGTGGCTTGGGCCTTCTCACAGCATGGCTAGAATCTAATAGTGAACCTCTCAAGAGGACTAGCAAATAGCTTACCATATTTAATGACCTAGCTTAAACTCAGTAGTCATATAGTGTCATGTTTTATTTTGTCAAAGCACCACCCAGATTCAAATGCAGGGCATATGAACCCCAACTCTTGGTGGAGTAGGGTCAATGATGTGTTGTTTAAAGGGCACATGAAAGTACTTTAGATCTGCCACCTATTCTAAGCCAGAAATGAGTGTCGAGCACCCACAATCTATTTACAACATTGATACTGAACTAAAGAGAATTACAAACAAAAAAGAAGTTTGCTACTATCGTACATCTCATCTTTATTATAACTTCAT